>JAJSRW010002708.1:0-11087 GCA_022414725.1 Microglena sp. YARC | reverse complement strand
ATCACCGAAGCGGTTTTGGACAGGATTGGATTTCACAGGTGATCGCAGGATTTGTTATTTCATGTGACCGGTCAGACTGGGCGCTGGTAGCCGGTTAGACCTGCGTGTTTTGCTCGGTCAGACTGGCTAGCCCGCGGTCTGACCGGCCGACGCTGTGTCGGTTTCGGTTTCGGGTTGTTTGTTTGGATATCCGTGATTATTTCATGATTAAGGCTTCTAGATGGATACTATACGAATGTAATAATATTGTTTGCTACTAATGAGTCAAGTTGGAGATAGCTTGGTCTCGAAATATAGTTTCTTTGTTTATTTTCATGTGTAGGTGACTCGATGTCTCGGGAGAGTATTTGCAGTGATGGACGGGAGTCGACTTGGGGATAAGACGACGTCCGTGGTGGTCAGAGATCATGCGGATAATCATGCGGGATACTTAGGCTAGAGTTGATGCACGTGGTTGATGGAGATTCCATATGGCATACGATGGAGGTATTGTGTGCGTATGGGATGCGGAGTCGAATTTGGAAGGAGTCCAAATTTGGTACGATTGGTTATGTAAAGTTTCTTTCTTGTACTAGAGGGTTTCCTAAGGTGTTTAGTACTCTTAGTATGAGTTTGGTTCGTGGCTTTAGGCTGCCTACCAACATGTATAAATAGAGGGGAGCATGAGGCTTCCCTGTATCGCTTTAGAGAGCAATTGAGTTGAGTTTTGAGTTAGGGTTTCGAGTTTTAGTCGAAATTTTTGCAAATAGTGCTGTTGGTGCACTTTGTAAACACAGATAGAATCAATAAAGTCGTCATCTACTTTAAGAGTTCTTCGATTTGTGTTTCACCGGTTTTCGGCGGTCTAACTTACAACTCACCGGCGGTCAGACCGGCGGCAAGCGGCGGTTCAAACCGGCGGCGACATCAGACGCGGCAGGGATTCTAGGGGGTCCAACCGGAAGATCAACCACCGGTCAGACCAGCGGCTATGCTTCAGTCAGACCGGCAGATCAATCTCGGCAGATCATTCTCGGTCAGACCGACTTCCGTCGAATTCGAGGGTAACTTTTATTTTCCGCTAAAAGTTTCGGTTTTTGGGTATACCAACCATTCACCCCTCTCTGGTTGGCTTAGTTCTTATGATTCGATCGTACATCCCACATTAACAACCAATAAACCATCACTTAAAAAAGTGTTTTCACGTGAAAATCAACCCAAAAACTGATAAAAAAAAACTGAACTCCATAATTTTAATCACGTTGTAATGCACGGGCATGACAATGGTAAATATGACTGTAGAGTGGGAATAGAGAGAATATCAGAAACATAACTATTAGAAATTTAGAACAAAACCTCGAACATACGTATTACAATGGCGAGCAATTCAATCGTATTTACCAGTATATTTACACCATATACAATATTTTTTACAAATTCAAAGTAGGAGGTAACTATTTTGATTACTTAGTAACGATGATGTGGCATCAGCACCGACAAAACGTAGCATTTCTTTTATATTTTAAGGGATGTCAGTATTACATCGTTTTTTTTATGAAATTCTAAATAAAAACAGTAAACATTAAAACGGTCAGAGGAACCCTCCATATTCATGTTTCATTTCATTTTTCATAATCGAATTTATTCCAGCCATTACTTAAGTAAAACAAGTTATAACTAATTATTATAGAGTTCACATGTGTCGGTGATATGGGCCCGGAGTACCCACGCTGAGGGGAAAGGGTCCTTCCTCCTAGCCACGTGGCCGCACGGCCTGGGCCCCTCATGGGAGGTCGGGCGCGCGGGTAATAAGTAGCTAAGAGGCACCCGTAACTATATAGGGGCCTCGGGGCGTCTTGTCACACCCCTTGGGCCCGAGGGGCTACATCACCACGAGGCCCTCACTCGGCTGCCACGTCGCAGCTGAGTGGGCGGAGGAAGGGACGCTGCCAGGCGCATTTATGGGTGGCGCCCCAACCACCTCCGCCGCATTTAAAGCGGCATGGCAGGTCGCGCGTTGCCCAAGCAACCGTTTCTCTAGGGTTTGAGATCTCTTTGTTGACGAAAAATCGAACACACTGGCCTGGGAGATCTGCTTAGCTCTAGTGCAGGTCCAAATATAATGAGATGCGGGCGTGCCAGTCAGTTTGATCCTGCAACTGACAAGATATGCAAATAGTAGATCAAAACAGCCAATCGGCTGACAAGCCTATGGAGTAGTTCCAGCTGATAGTCGATAATAGCCGATGTCGATACCAGCCGATAGCGATAGGGTTTAAGCAATCGGCTATATGTCCAATGTAGATAATGCTATAAAGGCAATCGGCTGATGATAATGTAATAAAATAACAATATAATCCAATATAAACCAATCGGCTAGCAATGATATGATAAATAAGCATCGATCCGAAGGTTAAAGCACACATCGGATGGAGGTCCGATGTCATGAAATCCACAAGATTATATTAAACAGTGAAACTTTGTTGTCATCGGCTAAATCCAACTTATATGTATATGCAATCCTCATGAGCCAATGCAACGTCCAGATAACTCACCGGCTGAAACCCGATGAAACCCTTATTGGCAATCAATAAGCAGGCTAGAGATTATGGTTCTAAGCACGACTTAGTAGATCAAACTTAACTGATGCAGCACTAAGTATGAAAAGAAACATAATATCTAGACAATCAAGCCGATGACTGATTTTCAGGGTGGTAAATACCTATGCTAATCTAATCTAGCAAGGCGATTTAGCCGATACCGGCAGAAACCCTAAAGCGAGAGACAGCCGATAGAGCTAAATTGATATGCTAAGACTAGATTAACAGAGACATATAATAAATAGGTAGGCAAATATATCATCCAAACCAGAGCAATCCAAGAGGTCGAATGTACTGATGCAGCCTTGAACGACGCCGATGTAGATGAGACAATTGCCTGGGTGCCAAGTTCCGCCGGAACGTAAAAAACAAAAGTAGAAGTAAAAAGGGTGGCGATGCGCTGAATTGTATTGATCGTAGCGATAGATTACATAGACCCGGGTGTATATATTTATACCCATGTGTTGATACAAGTCCTTGTCGGACAAGAAAGAAACTAACCTAAAGATAAAAGAAAAATATAAAGTCCTTATCGGACACTAAACACACTTTCCTAAAGATAAAAGGAAACTAACAAACTATTCATAATTAATAGATAAACTGTCATGCCGCATCCTCTTTAAACTCGGTCACTTAGGGATAAGCTTCCTTTAGTAGATTGATTTTCTTAACCGAATATAGCAGGAATTCGACTATTGGCGACTTGATAACTCCCATCGGCTGATTCCGAGATGCTGCAGCCGATAATGATTCTTAGCCGATGACGTCTTTACCGATTACCAAATTTCACTGTTAACACTCTTGTAATAGCATAAATATGAATCCACACACAGGAGTAGGGTATTACGCTTCCCAGCGGCCCGAACCTAAATAATCCCTGGTCTATCTCTTGATCGCCATCCACCACACTAGCCAAATCCACGGCGAAGATGCGCTCTTGATCATCGCGCCCTATCCCCTGGCCGAACTCACAAAGGGGGGCCTCACGTCCTCCCGCTAGAGAGGATCACTCCTCGACAACATGATAAATGACTACAAATTACAAAATTACAGCTTAATTAAAAACAAGATGACCACTAAGAAGTCCACCCTAAAGTATTTAGAGAACTCTATCCATTGTTGATCATAGTGTGCGTAACAGTTGTTTCTAGCAACAGCTTACAAGTTGTACGCAATCCTTATCTTTCTTAAACCATAAAAACGTAATTTCCAAAACTAGTGATCAATTATTTGTCGATGAATTCAGCTCCCATCACTGTTGGTGAATGGCATCAAACATAAGTGGAAGAACATCAATGATTATCCGAGTTGTAAATCAATCATTAGTCTAGAGCTTACCACCACCAAATAACTTACAAGTTGTACGTAGTCCTTATCTTTCTTAAACCAGAAAAACAAAATTTCCAAAACTAGTGGTCAATTATTTGTCGATGAATTCACCTCCAATCACTGCTGGCGAATGACATCAAATATCAAAGATTATCTAAGTTGTAAATCAATCATTAGTCTAGATCTTACCACGACCAAACAACTTACAAGTTGTACATAGACTTTATCTTTCTTAAACTAGAAAAACAAATTTTCCAAAACTAGTGGTCAATTATTTGTTCATTGAATTCAGCTCCCATCAATGCTGGTGAATGGCATCAAACATCAAAGATTATCTGAGTTGTAAATCAATCATTAGTCTAGATCTTACCACCACCAAATGAAACCCAATCTAATAGGGAAACCGCAGTACCATCAAGGAACATCTAACATAATGTCTTTAGGAAGCTTGCGACATCTTAAATACCATCATCGCTAGGTTTTCACTCAAAGAGTTGCAAACAACTTTCCCTCCAAAACCGCATAGACATCCCATCCGATAGGCGGGTCCACTTACACACCTTTCCACTTACACTTTCGTCCTCGTTTCGTGAACCTTTATAGCTACACAAGCATACAACTATACAAGCAAATGTCCAGTAACATGTCCCTTCTTAGGCCCTGTTTCTTTCAGCTTGGGATTATTATAATCCAGATTATTGGGAGTAAGCTGAAAGAAACAGATAACTTATTGAAGTAGCTTATTATAATCTGGAGCCCAGCTTATTATAATATGATAAGCTCATTTAGGTGAGCTTTTTCCAGATTATTGGATGAAAAATTACCCACCATGCCACCCCACTCCCTTTTTAGACTTACAAACCCAATAATCTATGCTCTAATAATCTAGGAAAGAAACAACTAACCGCTTATAACAATCTATTCTACTACAGATTATAACAATCTAGCTTATAGTAATCTGACTTAATAATCTAGATTATAATAATCCCAAGCTGAAAGAAACAGGGCCTTAATGCAAGTCCGTACGTCCAGTGCCGATGCCATATACCTCACATAGAGCCCACATGCACCATATGCCCGCACACCGACCCTTACTAAATTAGTAAGGTGGTACTAAACATGCGCACACAGCTCTCATGGCTGACACATGCTAAATCCTATTTGGGCTAGGATGTCACAAGATTCCACTCATGGCATGTATGACAGAAGGGGCGCTGAGACATCATCACCTTTAGGGAAGTGTTTGATGCCCAAAGGCGTCACCGATGTTAGTCTTTGGGTGCTCATGGCCACTACGGTCGGGTCAAGCAAACGACAATTAGCAACGGACTTGCAGCTGACAACAAAAGCCACAAAGGCCAAGCAAGGAGACATGCCTGAGGGTGTTGTGGCCAGGGATGGATCGCACGACCTATGCCACTAATTGCGCCCCTAAGTCGTAGCCTCCTGCCGTTGCGCATCCGGCTATCGACAAGGAAGCCCGTAATGGTGACTAGTGCAAACAACCTCTCTATAGCGCAGCCCTCCCGCGCAAAAAGGAAGTCATGTCCGCGACAGCTCCCACCTCGCCTTGTCACCATGCCATCCCGCCCTACGCTCGCCTTCTGTCACCATCTCGTCTCGCATATCAACATCCTCACTAGATCCACGTCGCCGCCACCTTCCTTTGTGTGACATCCTCTTCGTTGCGCTGGTAGGAGAGGGATATGACGAGGGCGAAAACTTGTCATTGTTTTCGCCTGTTACACGGAACGGAAAAAACTGGATTGAGCGTGAGAGGCTACCGAGAGGCAACATGTTAAACAATACTCCCTTGATTTCATACTACAAGACTCTTTCAATTTTTTTTTCAAGTCAAACTTTTTAAATTAGACTAAGTTTTAAAAAGCATAGCAACATTTGAAATACGAAATAAACATACTATGAAAATATATTCATTGTTAGATCTAATAAAACTAATATGATATTGTAGATATTGCTAGATTTTTTTATAACTTGATTAAACTTACTTGAAGAAAGCAAAACTGTCGACGTTTGATGTCGCGATTCTGGTATTTGCATAGTATGGAGATCGTTGGTACTAGAATATATGAGATTGTAGTAAAAGAGATGGGGACGAGGATTTTTATACAGGTTCGGGCCCCTGAATTGTCAGGTAATAACCCTAATCCTATTGGCCGAAGCCGGTCGTTGCTCTTATTCATCATAATCATACCAGTACAATATTTGGGGTAGCCTATCTATCTGTCATCAACTTGGCGGCCATAAAACCATCCGTAGTCGACAACAGAGTAGTCTTCCTCCTCGAATCCGTGTCCGACGAGATCAGAGACAGCGCTAGATCCCTCCTGACGGTAGTCATAGGAACCGTATGGGGACTAACTAGGCTTATCTCCGATGTCGATATCCGGCGGCTTGTCTTGGCGTATATTGGCTTGTATGTTGATCTTGTGTCTTGATCTATTGTTCCGTGTCCCCTCTCCTCCTAGGGGGCTTTGTATTTATACCTATAGGTGTCCCCTTGTCCAAGTAGAACTAGTGAAATCAATATGGATACAATCCGAGTAGTACTTGTCGTTTCCATGCAGAACTCTATTTATCTTTCCTTATCCGGAACTCCTTCTATACCCGAAGATTGTTTCCGTATAAAACATGGTATGTGGTGGGTCCTGCCGAGATTTAGTCAACTACTATTAGTTATGTGGTATCCATAACCCTGACAAAAACATTTTATAATATATAAGATGGAACTAAAAAATTACACTAAAACCATTGTGTAAGAGACAACCTTTGCATAAGCTCTAAAAGAGATGAAAAATAAACTAGGCCCCTTTAAATCACATGAATGGAAAAATAGAGGAATAGGAAAAACACATGATTCTGAATGGAACGCAAGTACAAAACAAAGGATTACAAAACACATAAAAAAATATAAGGATGACCATTTGATAGGATCGTAAGAAAATCGTTGGAATTAGATGAAAGAGATAGGCTGGAAGAAAAATTTCAAGAGGTTGGAGTTCTTGCTAAGTTTCCTCCAAAGTTTGTCCATTTCATATGATTTTCAAAGGATATGGTATGATTCTATCTTTTATTTCATAGGTTTTGACAGGAATTTTTTCTATAGGAATGAAATCTTTCAAAATTCTTATGTTTTTCATGCAAATCAAAGGGGCCCTAATAGATTAAGAGCAAGTTTAATAGTATAGCTAACTATTAGCTCCAAATCATCCATAGTTAATTTAATAGGCAATTCATACAATAGTTACATATAAACATATACTACATAATTAATATCTGATTACATCTATCATACACACATGTATCTTGGAGTTCATATTGCAGCTGACTATAAATATGTAGCTCGCTGCTCTTCTCTCTTCCCTTTTATCTTTTTGAAATGTGTTTATAGCTGGCTTATAGTCTTCTATTGTACCTGCCGTAAGAGTGAACAATAAAATAAATTTATGATAATGTACTGGAGCAAGTGTGATAGAGATAATACGTTGCACATATAAAACAACTAGAGGTGACTATTAATTTCAATGCTTGACAAGCGGATGTTTTTCGTTTCTATAGGTAGGCAGAGGCTATCTTGAGATCACGTACAGACACACAGGACGCAACGTGACAACAACACCCATCAGGTAAGAAACACTGTTGAGCTACATGCGCTGTTACCGGGTAAACAAAAAAGAAAGTCTACTCGGTGCGGAGGCTAAACACGCTTCCCCGTTCCAGCCGCGCGCTCCCGCTCCTGTTGCTGAGTCCAAGTCCACACCCCCCCCCCCCCCCCCCCCCGCGAAACACTTTATGGCCACCTGCTGCTGCGATTAATGGATAGACAAAGCATGGTGGGGATGGCTGAGCTAGCACAGCAACTCATCTGTCGAGGGAGTGGTGCTGTGGTGGTGGTGGTCATGGACTCATTGGGCATGGCCGCCTCGTCCGAGCCAAAGGCATGTGAAGCGCTCGGAGTCAGAGAGACCAGGGCTGGGCTGGCGTCTGCTCGCTTCCCGAGAGAACCCCTTGTGAAGATTCGAGCCAACCCCTTCCCCCTTCCTCTTCTCTCTCTTTTTCTCTCGCTTCTCCTCTTCTTTAAAGCATGGACCAGCGCCTAGTAGCATCTCCATCCACGGCAGTAGGCAGCCGGTGCCATGGGAGGGGGAAGTAGGAGGGTTTTTCTTCTTCTTCTTTCTTCTCTCTCGTTTTCTCGCAGAATCATCTGTGTGCAGATTCCATGCTTTTCGTTAGGGTTAGCCTATTGTGCTAAGCTTGTTTTTTCTTCCATGGCTTCTTGTTCTTATTCGTTTGGTTATGTTGAGCTGTTCTTGTCGTTGCTGGAAAGTGTTGTGGACGTTGAGCTCCTTTCGGTCCAAAAAGGGGTGTTGCTGTGGGTCGATTGAGCTGCTGGGTCATGGATCCCGTTAGCCTACTCCATGTTCATCATTCAGCTCGAGATCTGAAAGAAACTACTCCAATTTATACTAATAGTATGTGTGTAGATAGGAAAATGATGGAGTACTCGTTGTTGGATAGGCTTATGGCTTGCATGCCCCAGGAGCTGCATCAACCCTACATGGACCCTCTTTGGATTGAAGGGAGCTCTGCATCTTTTGTCACCCTCGAGCAGCTTTACTGTTCTGGATTTCCATCGTTCTCCTCTTGAGTCTTCTGACTTAGCGCTTTTTTTTCTTTTTTTAAAAGAAAAAATAACTTTTTTTTCAGGATTGTGCTCCATGGTATGAGCATGGTGGTGATGATGTATGTTGCCAGATAGCAGTAGTATTAATATTGTTGCAGGTGTGGTGGAGGTACTAGGAATTTAGGTGGTAGCAGTACATACTTGGTCACCAGTATCTAGTGCCCTTTTCCTTGTTGGGAAAAAAGTTGCTTCTATCGCCATGCTTATCCTTCCTCTTTCGCTCTTCTTTGCACAGCAGCTCTAGATCTTTTGGTTTCTGCTCTACTGGAATCTGATAATGCTGGGATGCTTCAGAACTTAGGAGGCTTTTAGGGCTGAAACGTTCAACCTAGTTCTCCCTATTTCATCATCTGCAAGTATATATCTTTATTAGTTTGTTCTATGGGTAGCCTTTGCGTATTTAAAGCGATTTATCACTTCGCCGATGAATCTAGTTTGCTGTTCTCTGAAATTGCTGGAGTTCAATCCTTGTTTGCTCTTGAAGTCTTGATAGTTTGCTTAGTGATGCACTGATGAACCTGTGTATATCCTTTTCAGATGACCACAACCAACTGATTCCTATTGCAGCTAACTCAAGTGTGAACTAGCTTTACGCTTGAAGCTTTCATTCAGAAAAAAAATAGCCTGCTTAAGTCAATTTGTGCTTTCATGCACATTCTACATACGGAGTAGTTTGTGTTTTGACTGTTGGGGCTTGAAGGTGTTTGTTTTATTTCCTCAATTTTGTGTGTTATTTTTCCACTTTATAGCCATGCCACTTGTCTAATGGATCCTTGTGTAATGTAATCTGTACTTTCCGCTCGGAATAGGACTTGATGCCATGGCCAAATTTCTTCGTTACCTGTCTGATGTGCTGATTGATCTTGATGGGTTGTTGTCATACCGACATCTAACCTGTCTTTTGGACTATTTGCTGTAAACTTTGATAGGTTTGACGAACTGTACTTCCATGTGACCGATGACCATGCCTGGCTTGGTTTAATAAAAAAAACAAATTTAAGCCTGAAACTCGAGTGGTGTAAAAACATTGTCATTACGATTCTTGCCGTTTCACCAAACGTTACTACCATCGCATATATTATTACAAATGGTTATCTGACGGTCTTAGGTGCTTAAACATGGGAGTAAACATAAAAAAGTAGCCAAACTTGTTTATTTTATTTACCGAAACTTGAAATCAATCTCTGGAAGAAAATCCAAATAATAATATAATGCATTTTTGGATACATTAATATAACTAGAAAGGAGCTCGTCCATCATGCGTACGTATTGATAAAAAGCGAGGTATTAACCAGAGAATATTGTTCATGATTTCTTCATAAATTGCCTTTGTCAGCATTAATTAATTGTTTAATAATATTTTATCCCATTAGCTTTATGTTATATCATATATATATATATATAAAGTAATATCTATAAGCAATTATTTATAATCTTCTTTGTCATTTGAAAAGAAAGTAGATTTATTTTCTTTAAAATAGATTTATTTTCTTTAGAAAAAATGTCAACGAAAGTAAATAAGTGTAAAATAAAAATAAGGTGTTTTTAATTGTATAATATATTATCATAATCTCTTAAAAGATAAATTGGGTGGTACATGAAGCTCCACTAAATACATGGGTTTATATAGCCTAATATAATTGATATATTTTGAGAGTGATCTATCTATGAACATTTTATATAGTGTGGATGAGAGACTCCACGCAACCTAGTAGAAATACGATAACTATGAAGTATCATAGACAATAATATTTTTGAAATGTCATGTACCATGAATAAACACTTTTTAATAAAGATAGATTTAACTGTTAGAAATAATGGTTATACCGGTTTAAAAGCATAGAAATATTTAAAAAAAAAAGTAGCTTAAACATTATGGTTGTTTCTATATTAACATAATGAATGAGCGATTTTAATTGGTTAGGTTTGTTATTGTGAAACTTGCCTACCTATTTATTAATTGGAAGGTTTAAAATATATTATGATTTTTTTAAATGCATGGATTGTGACAATAGCGAGCTATAGTTCGTAGAATATATGCTAAATAAGTTATTTCTCATATATAATTAATTTGGATCTTCATTATTAATATTCTTATAGTAAATAATCTAAATAGTTGAGTGTGCCGTTCTCAACCAAACGTTAACTACCAATCGGCATATATTATTACATGGTTATCTGACGGTCTTTAGGTGCTTAAACATGGAGTTAAACATAAAAAAAGTAGCCAAACCTTGTTTATTTTATTTACCGAAAAAACTTGAAATCAATCTCTGGAAGAAAATCCAAATAATAATATAATGCATTTTTGGATACATTACATATAAACTAGAAAAGGAGCTCGTCCATCATGCGTACGTATTGATAAAAGCGAGGTATTAACCAGAGAATATTGTTCCATGATTTCTTCATAAATGCCTTTGTCAGCATGTGAGAGGTGAGTGGATGTGGGGAGTGAATAGCGAGCCTTCTTT
>JAJSRW010002908.1:0-10095 GCA_022414725.1 Microglena sp. YARC | reverse complement strand
GGGAGTATAAAGCAAAAATCCTTACTAATAATAGAGTACACTAAGGAAATAATGTAAAGTTTGAAGTTTGAGAGAATTTGCTCAATTCACTAAAGTTTGGAATAAAGGGAATAATTAGGGTAAATTAATAGGATTCTAAAGAAGTAACACTTGAACCAATTAAGAATCAAATAAATTTTTAAAGCACACTAGTCTAATTAAAAGCCAACATGATGCAGTAAAATTTGAGGATGTTACACCACGACACCGCGAGTTCGCCTACGTCTCTCCCGTGCCAATGTTGTCGTGTCACGGGCTGCGACAACGTCAACCATTTCACGCTAACGCACCATGACACCGTGCATCTCACGTCCTCGTCGCGTGAGACCACGCTCGAACTCGTCAACTTGTCACACCGTTGTTATTTTCGCACAATGGTTCAGGGATATCGTGTCATTTTCGCACTTTCAGTCAACTATGATGGTATATTTGTGCCAGAAAAATACATATCAGATAATTTCTGAGAAAAAAAGACCTTGTTTAGATCTCACCCTAAAATTTTTTACCCCGTCGCAACGTTTGAACACATGCATGAAGTATTAAATATATGTTAAAAAATAACTAATTGCACAGATTGCGACTAATTTACGAGACGAATCTTTTAAAACTAATTGCTCCATGATTTGACAATGTGGTGCTACAGTAAACATTTGCTAATAACATATTAATTAGGCTTGATTCTGTAATTAGTATTTTATTAGTGTCCGAACCTCTAATACGATACCATATATAATAATGCCAAAACTTTATACCTTAATCTAAACACCTACTAAATCAACTTTATAGGTTTCGAAGTGCACGCCTCACCAATCACCATATCACCCGCGTATTGAATTGCTTCCCTGTAGCAGGCAAAAGCAAAAGTAAAAGCAGCTGGACTGCTGGTTGCGTGTGGCTGTGTGTGTCCTGCTGCCCTGCCGCGCCCCACCCTTTGTTATTTGATTATCTTAGCTACAATAACACCTAATATTCACTGATATATGATCTATCTTAATATCTAAATTTTTTAATTAAGACAAATGATCAAATAGTATAAATAAAAAAAGTAGTAAACATTGGTGATGCCCTAATATGTTTGCCTGTGTGGTGCAACTACTGTACAAGCTAGTACTTGTAGCTACTCTTTCCGTCCCACAATATAAGGGATTTTGAGTTTTTATTTATAACGTTTGACCACTCGTCTTATTTGATTTTTTTTAAAAAAATATAAAAAACGAAAAATTATGCTTAAAGTACTGTGGATGATAAAGTAAATCATTAAAATAAATAATAATTTTAAAAAATTTTGAATAAGACGAATGGTGAAATGTTACAAGTAAAAACTTAAAATCTCTGGTGCGGAGGAAGTACTGTGAATTCGTAGCTAGCGCCTAGGATAGCGCCCAGAGCTCAGAGCCTGGCATCATATCGCTCGCTTAGACCATCCAAAATGTGCTATGAAAGTGGTGAATAAGCAATAAATGGTCACTTACTATCGGTAGTAGCCATTATGAAAGGAGGTACAGTATCAACTACTATGCTGTGTTGTTACCTTCAAGTTCGACCCATCACCTTTGTTTTCCACGCGCACGCTTTTCAAACTGTTAAACGGTGTGTTTTTTTAAAGTTTCTATATGAAAGTTACTTAATAAATCAAACTAATCCATTTATTTTAAAAAAATAGCTAATGCTTAATTAATCATACAATAATACATGCTTCGTTTTGCGTGCCGGGAGGAGGGGTTCCAACACAGCCTAGGCATTTGTGCTACTATCGGATGTGAAGGAGTAAAATACAATAGTTGTTCAGAGTTTTTAGACAACTGCCAGTCATTATGAGAGAAGTTGGAATGGTATTTTTTTTGTCCCATCTTAATACCCCTCATCTATCCATATGCATTGTGGTGCTTGATTTAACTATTACCAACTGACAAAATGGTCTCACACTAACGCTCACTTCGGTATTACTCCCTCTGTCTCATTTTAGGTACAACCATGGTTTTTTGCGTCCAACTTTGACAGTCCGTTTTATTTGAAATTTTTTTTAAAAAATTTAGGAACATACGTCACGAGTAAAGTAATATTTATATTTTATTATGTCATAATAATATAAATATTAATTATAAAAAGTCTTTAAATAAGACACTTAAAATAGGACGGAGAGAGAGGGAGTATTACCTTGCTGTTGCCCTTACAGAGAGAAGCAGCGTGGAGAGGGGAGGGCCGGCCGGGCAGCAGCACACTGGTAGCCTGGTAGCAGCTCCCCTCAGTTCTTTCTCCACCTCAGTGACTCCCGCCGCCGCCGGGCGAGCAAAGGGCCGTACGAGCGCGGCGGCGACGGGGAGGGGGACGGAAGCGCTCGCGCCCATCGCCGCAGCGACGTGGACCAAGCCAAGGGCCGCAGGGAAGCAAAGTTAGGCTGCACGTTGAGCAGTGCTAGCTTGTAGCCGCAACCAAGGGCTGCACGGACGCGCGGCGGCGACGGAGGCAAAGGCAGGCTCCACGTTGAGCAGTGGCTGCCTGTGCTGCTGAGTTCTCCGGCGACTCTACGCTGTGCAAGAAGAAGGTGATGATCCGAAAAAAAAAAAACTTTTCTTTTACGCTGGTGTTTTCTCCTTCTGTCGTGTGTGAGCGTGAGCCCTCCTTAATTAGATCTTGCATTTTCACTTCATCTTTCCCCATCACAACCTAAACCCCAAACGCATCACGTACTCCATTCACCACACCATCGAGAAAGGATTAGAGGTACTGCTCCTAGCCGGAGCACCCCAGCATGTTCAAGTGTTAGTAAAACACATCTAAAAATGGTTTGAAAAATCTGAAAAAGAAGGATTTTTTAGTGTACCTTTGGATAGATGTGTACACTTGAAAAGATGAGATCTAAGGGTGAAAATTCGTTCCTACTACACCTACTATAAGGTGCAGCAGTATAGTAAAAGGATAATTTAAAAAAAATTATTGTGGCATTATTGTAAATTCAGTATTAAGAGAGGGTGTGATATGTAATTGCACATGCATTGCAATAGGGCCGTCCTGTTTCTTTCTTGAGGTGTAGTGTAGAGGCGGAGATTAACCAGCATCTGCGGACTGCGGCGGCGTGAGGCGTGAGGAAAGGCCGCGGCGGCGACCAGATCGCTACTGATTAGTTAGCCCCTGGACATTGCTGAACTACAAACAATTTTGAGATCATCAGAGCATTAGTTCTAGGCCATGGCATTGTTTCTTATCGCGTTTTCTTTTCTTCTCCTCTTATTTTTGCATGAACATATGCATTTCCCAGTTCATGAAACAGACAAACAAAAGTTAACAGTTTACAATTTTATTCCCAATCCATGTGAAATGCCCCAAAAAGAAAAATCAGGTGTGCTTGACAAGATGTGATCAATCTCTTTCTTGGGGTGTTTTACGGTGCCCCGCACTGCTATGTGTAGTAGTGTAGTAGGATTATATCTGAGCGTTGATTTTAATGGGCATTTTCAACCTTTTTTTAATCTTGGTGAAAGGGTAAATCTGTAATTTCGTGTGTATGGATGCAAGGTCCAAGTCACTGCCCTTCTCCCATCCTTTTGTTGACGCCGCCATCGTACGCGAGTGTTGGAGCACCGTACGTGCTGCCGCAGCACCGCCGTCGATAAGCCGTCACCGTCACCCTCTACTCTCCACCGTGCTAATCGAACTCCCCCGCCGCTGAACCATGTCGCGAGTGGCGGCGGAGACCGGCGACCTCTTCTCGGTGCGTTCACCGCTGGCCACCTCTCTGCCCTCCCCCCGCCGCGTCGCTACTCTCTCCTCGCTGCCCTCCCAGCCTGGCTGCATATCTGCACTCCCCCGTCCTCGTCGCTGCCCTCTTCGTCGGATGCCTCTCTGCCCTCCCCCGGCGCCTCTCTGCCCACCCCACCAGCCGCTTGCCTGCATTGGCTGTGGAGTCGCCGATAGTCATCTGCTTTGGATTTGATTCAGGTAATGAAGCATATGGCTAGAGAATTCTTTAGGAAGGCCTCATCTTGAGCAAGATTATCTATTTTCCTCCTAGGTTAAAGATTTACTTTGTGCCATCGACTAAGGAAATTGAGGAATGTTTTTAATGGTATGATCTGTGCTAGATTTAATTTGATGCTGTGTATGCTGTTAGATTGGTATTGTAAGTAGTAAGCTTGTAACTTGGTGTTATATATGAAAAATGAAAGTTTCAGATTGACAATGGAGTTTAATAATTTGATTTAATGGAGTGACATGTGAACAAGATTTTGCAAAACTTCACCCCATATTCACTACAAAATTTAAACCACATGATGATCAATTGTACTTTAATGATCTGCTTGAGTACTTGAAGGATTGTCCAGATGGAGACAATTCCAATGATGAGGCTATTGTGGATTTATTATCAATCATCCCTGTCTCCAATCTTATTTAGAAAGGATGGCGTAATTAGAGCATCTTGATAACATTTATCCTAGACATTCTGGACACTCTGCATCAATAGATCTGCTATGGGAGCATATCTTTGGTATGACGACGCCATCAAAGCCCAGAATTATATCGTGTTTTTGTTTATGGTCCAATGGAGGAGCCGTTTTGTAAATGGAGCGTGGCAGAATCTAAATCCTTTGTATACTTGATGCAAAAGGATGCCTTCACTTTGCAAATGACTTCTTGAAACATGCACAAAACAATGTGTGTTCAGTTAACTTCAGTACTACTCCATTTCTACTGTTCAAAATTTAACCATCTTACATGAAGTTAATATTTTCCTGTCCTATGTAGTTCATGTTACATGAAGTTGAAGCTGCATTTTCATTTAGCCTTGAGGGCTATCTACCCCATATATTAAAAGGGATATCGCGCCTTGCTCAATGACAACCCATAGCCGGCAGCATCTAGTTGACGTGTAAGTCGTGTAGTCTTTAGCATGTCTTAATTGATATCAAATACAAAGTTTTTTGCATGTGAATTTATAAAGTGGATTGTTATTTCTTTTTTGCAGGCTTTCGAACAAAAACGCAGATAAATCATCAGGAAACTAGATTGGAGAGATTCTGTGACAGGATACTAGATTCGGGGATGTATGTAAGACAAATTGATCAGAAATTGACTTATTAGACTATCATTGTATTTTTCAGACGATCATTGCATTCTTATGTTGATCTGTAGGAAACAATTTGAAGTTGTTTTAATTGGAAAGCTTTGAAGGAACGTCGTTGTATCTTCTCTGGCTCATGGAGGCATGTATCTTCTCTGTTTCTTTGGACTAGTGTTGCATGCTATATGTGTTGCAGCACAACCATGTTAGAAGCTGCTTAAATTAGCTAGTTGTTGTACTGTATGAACATCAGTGCATTTGCTCTTGTTGTGCTGCATGAGTGGTACTACTACCAGTACCACTACTACTAATACATGTTTGTATGCCTCTGTTTGGATTGGTTTGGTTTCTGTTTGGATTGGTAGCCGCTTACTTAGCTCAACCGAGCCAGAGATAAGAGGCCCTGCCTGAGCGCGGCGATTTGCTTGCTTGCATGAGTTGCATCTATGCGTGCATCAAAAGCCGGATCGAGAAAACGCACCTCGCGAGTCAGGCGGCTTCTCGCTGTCGCTGGGAGGGGTCACCGTCTTTCTCTTCTCCTTGAGCTCGACTGGATCCTGCTAGCGCCACAAGCTCTCTCCACCACCGGATCCGCTCGCCGCGGCGGATATGGCGAGAGGGATGCCCGGTGGAGACCCATCGCTTCTCACCGGCCTTCACCCCTTAATTTCTTGCCTCTCATCGCTAACCGCCTTTTTTTTTCTTTCCTTTTCCCCACTTTTTCATCTCCTTTTTCCTCGACCTTGCGGGTGTATTTATATAGGGAAACAACAACAACAACTTTGTCTGAAATCCTGGAGTGACATTTGTAAGTCTAGACAAGAAGAAGGCTGGGAATACGAAACAAGGCTGGGAATACGAAACATACAGATGGTAAACAAAAGTCTAATTTTAAACTCTGCATGGAGAATTGTAGCAAATCCTGAGGAACAAGTTAGCCAGGTATTGAAAGGTAAATACTTCCCTAATACTTCCTTTTGGAATGCTTCAATCAACACTGCAAAATCTGTCTTCTGGAGCTCTATTCTCAAACTTAGGAAAACTCTAAAAAAGTATGTCACCTGGCAACTGGCTGAAGGTAAGATCTCTATTTGGAGTCAACCTTGGTGTAATCTTGATGGGGATATTCATGGTTACATTAAATTAGATCTGAAATGACAAGTTCATCCCTCCAAAATCAAAACCTTTGCTTGGAGGCTTTTGAGAGGAGCTCTACCAACTTTTCTAAGACTGAATCATAGGGTAAGTGATATTTCTGCAAATTGTCATAGATGTGGTCTCCTGAATGTGACTCCATCTGTTTTTTTGCTTGTCCCTTCAGTAAACTGACTTGGCTTATCTCTGAAATTAATATCCATACGGATCAATTCTCTAACAATGTTTCTATGTCTCACATTATTGCCTTTATTGCTAACAATGGTCCTAATCAAGCCACCTTGAACAGAATTTTAAATATTATGTGGCAGATCTGGAAGGCAAGAAATGACCTAAAATTCAAGAACATTGTTAAAGAGCCTACTCAAGTTTCCTTTGCAGCATAGGCGATGATAAACACTTACACAATCTTTTCAGCTTACAATTACTCGCAGGACCAACAACAGGAGCAAGAGGAGAAACACCCAGGGGTTTTCCAGCTAGCTCCATAAGGTAATGGGCTAGACGACCTAAGTTCAAAGTCTCACTCCTTCTAATTATTTGATATTAGGTCCTACTCCTTCCCTAATATTCACGTTTTTTTTTCAACAGGAGCAAGAGAGCATTACCAGAAAGATGGATCGAATTCCTCAAGGCAATAGATGTTACGTAGATGCTTCATGGGAGGATCATGTTACTGGAATTGGAATTTTCTTTCATTTCCCTTCCACCCATAATGCTCTTTTTATCAAGGCTTCCACTAACTCAGCTCAATCTCCCTTGCAAGCCGAATTGATTGCTTTGCAACTGGCTTTGGAAATTGCCTTCTTTTTGAATTTTGCAGGTACTAATTTCCTTACAGACAGCGCTACAATTGCAGACGAGGTGAAGACAAGGAATTTCAGTGAGCAACCTGGCCATTGGAGTCTTCGGCCATTATGGAGCCAAATCACGACAACAATTCCAAATCATCTTCTGAAGGTTTTCTGGATATCCAGAGAAATAAACATAATTGCTGACAAGCTAGCTAAAGAAGCTAAAGCTGATGCTCTAATAAAGCCTATCTATAACTGCCAAAACATCTCTCACATTGCCTATCCTTCGAGAGATTGTCATGCTTCTTCTCTGAATGCTCATTTCAGTTCTTTAAATTGTAAAATAAACCATGTATTATGTTCCTAGTTTAATAAATCCTTTACTTAAAAAAAACAACAACAACTTTACCGTGCATTAGTAATAAGAAAACCATTTTCTTATTCATGGTGTTATCACAAGTAAACGACATCTTAGGCCTTGTTCTATTCTTCAACTTTCTCGTTTCTTCTTAGCATATTTTTCAAACGGTTAAATGATGTAATTTCTTTAAAAAAGTTATTTTTAAAAAAACAAAAAATATATTTTTAAAATTTATAATACTTAATATTTAATTAATCCATTTTTCGGTATGGCGCGGACGTGTGATTTTTTATTTAATTTCTTTGATTCAATTTCTTGATTTGTGGTGTTGTGTGATTTGTGCGGTGAATGGATGTGGGATTTGTTATTCAAGCTCTTTGATTTGTAGTACTGTGTGATTTGTGCAGTAAATGGATGTGGATTTGTGATTCAAGCTCTTAATTGTGGTGTTGTGTGATTTGTACGACGGATGGATGTGTCATGGGGAGCTTCTCAATGCATCGCCTCGAATGGGACGTTTTTTTTTTCATTCCTGCAACTTTCAGACATAGCGTGTGGCGGAGCGGAGGGCTTTGGTCTCCATGGGCTCAGGCCCATGTATTAGTTAGCGGAACTTCTTGCAGCCGTACAGAAACCAATAAAAAGCATGCCAACCAAACCAAACCTTTGGCCATGCAGTAGTATGACATAAATCCACGAT
Source organism: Microglena sp. YARC (assembly GCA_022414725.1). Classification (NCBI taxonomy): domain Eukaryota; kingdom Viridiplantae; phylum Chlorophyta; class Chlorophyceae; order Chlamydomonadales; family Chlamydomonadaceae; genus Microglena; species Microglena sp. YARC. Next base: position 1,987 of record JAJSRW010002908.1, on the reverse strand, counting down.
GATCATACATACATACTGGTTACCATTCAGTTAACTGCTAGGCTTACTCATTAAAATAAGGTCTGATAGTGACTAAATAAGGTCTGATGATTTAACCTAAACACACTAGTAATATATCCGTGCTAAACGCTACGGTGCAATTCTATTTGTCTTTAATTATTTTTTAAATTTCATGTTACCAAAAAATATTTTATATGATTTGTGCATTTGTACTTTAATTAAATTCATATCGTACATTAAATATATTTCATGCAAAGTGCAGTACTATGATATTACGTGGCACATTAAAACTATACAAGACTTAATTATATATATCACTTAAGTATACAATATAAAAGGGCAATATACGCATAAAAATATGTTAAAGAAGTATAGAGTTATTTCATTATTTGTTGCTGGCACAAAATAAAGCATTTGTTATAATACACCCCATACGTAAAAAACTATCCTAATGTTTAGCATTTGCGATACACTAAAGAAATTCTCGTGCGCCACTAGAAATGTTACTTCCGCACTCATTTTGCTCATACATCAATAGATGTAGCAAAAATTGTTTCCTTAGCTCGCCACCATCCTGCAAATACATTTGTTTATAAAATAAATAACTATATTATAGAATAAAATAAAATATTCTAAATGACCAATGCTAGTCGGAATGACCTTTAAAGACGGCAAATGCAGTGCTCCTAAATGAAATGAAACAAAATCAGCGAGGGAGTTTTAAAATTAAAATACCGTGGACCTCCTAAATGCAGTAATCACAGCTACAGCAAAACCAACTTCGGCTGTGTTTAGTTCAGCGCAATGTTTAAATTTTGGTTGAAATTGAAGATGATGTGACTGAAAAGTTGTGTGTGTATGACAGGTTGATGTGATGGAAAAGGACTGAAGTTTGGATCCAAACTTTAGATCTAAACACAGCCTTCATTCAGCTTGGATGTTTTCATTAGTAAATTCACAACTCAGACACTAACGTAATGAGATGGTTTTAATTTTTCACAAAATGATCTCATCTACAATGTACAGTCGACCTGGTCATGTGCACATCAGTAGTACATTTCTGCCAAATTTTAAGGGTTTAGGGTTTAGGGTTTAGCCGAGTTTAGTTTCAAAATTTTTCTTCAAACTTTCAACTTTTTCATCACATCAAAACTTTCCTACACACAAACTTCTAACTTTTCCGTCGCATCGTTTCAATTTCAACCAAACTTCTAATTTTAGCGTGAACTAAACATACCAGAACCATAACAGGACAACAATAAATATGGATTGACTCATAGGACATACAAATAGCAACTGACAGTTGATCCTAGAAACCAATGCTGACGCTAACGCTACGGTAGTATTCAGTAATGCATACTCCCTCCATACTCGTAAAGGAAGTCATTTTGGACAGCGACACGGTCTCCAAAACATAACTTTGACTTTTTTTTCTATAAAAATATTTATTGAAAAGTGATATATGTATACTTTTATGAAAGTATTTTTCAAGACAAATCTATTTATATAATTTTTATATTTTTAAACTCAACAACTTAAGAGTTATTCGTGATTTATATTCCCAAGGTTGACTTAAACATTGTCTTAAACGACTTCCTTTATGAGTATGGAGGTAGTATTAAACAATCAGGACGTATGTGTTGGCAACCAAAACGGATATTAAAAAGAGAATGATTAAGTTATAATACTGTTAATTTCATAGCACATGAATCTTTCGAAACATGCAACTCCAAATGTACAACGTTGCAATCAGCGAGCAAACAACCAAGCCATCCACCACCTCTAATGTTTGACTTACATTACAAGTCAATATTTTGTTCACATTAGAAGTCATATATGCTATCAGAAGTTTAATTTTTTTTTCTTATAAACCATAAAGTTAGCTATTCCTGTATACCTGCTGCCAAACAGATTTTTCCTTCTATTTATCCCATTCACATGACCCAGTCACGTGGAGATCAGCAACACTGTTATTCTTTTTGCAAAC
>JAJSRW010003183.1:0-10301 GCA_022414725.1 Microglena sp. YARC | reverse complement strand
TCTCTCTCTTAATTAGTCTCTAATCTGTTCTGAAGAGATTACTCTCGTGTTGTTAAATCTCACACAATGTGTGTGGGCTTCTGCTCAAGGTATCACCTTGCAATGCATCGATGGATCGTCTTCCAGTTCATCTTTGTTTGCTACTCCAGCTCATACTTTTCCTGGATAGATTGGGTGTTCCTTTTCTGTGACCTCCGGAATTCCGGCCCCGTGGGCTCAATCCCGCCGTGCTGTCTCGGGCTACCCACCCCGCTGGTGATCGCCTCTTTTGCAGCACTAGAGTTATGGCTCACTGCTCTTTGGTTAGTTCTGCTACTAGTGCAGTGCTACTGGTTTGATAAATGCAGCTTCTGAGAATTTAATAATAGGAGTAACTGTACTTGGTTGGTCAGTCTCCACACGACCCCCATAAACTAATCACAACCCAAATGATGGTCCAAATCCTAGGGAGAGAATCAGAGAACCACAGAAACATCCACCTTCTCAACTCTGTTCCAAAAGTCACAGTACTAGTATCTCACTGGAGCAAAGATTCTTGCAAAATAATAAAAAAAGTTACTCTAACCCTCATCTCCTCTTTGCATTTCCGCCTCGTCTTTTCTCTTATGCTTATATTTATCAGCTAAAATTTGAAACTAATTTGAGGTTTTTTCATCAAAATTTATTTTTTCAGCATTTGCTTTTAGATCGCTAAGAACACACGTGTAAAAGTTTTATTCATAAATTACTTTTCGTTTGTAAATACGACGGCTCCGTGAGATTAGCTCTAAGCTTGGGTATACACTACTAGTATCAAGCAAGAAATGCCTGTGGATTTTATCAGTTAGACCCCTGGAAATGTCGAGCCTTTGCAGCAATCGCCGTTCATGGTGGTCCAGTTCCTCCCTGCCTCCCGGCAGCGTGTTTGTACTGTGGAGTAAAACAGCACAGTAAACTGGTAAGGACTAGAGAGGCCAGGATTCAGAGAGCCTGGGCAGAGGCTTCAGAGATTCCTGTGAGCGTGAGGCATGATTTGATGCGTGCTTGTCTTCATTATCTACAGCGGTGTGGTACTGTAGTGTAGTGTAGGTACTACTCCAGTAGGAGTAGTGTTCAGCTCAGCTTGCGTATGGGTACGTGACCACTTGCTGGCTCATGTAGGTGAAGCGAGGTCTGGACAAGGGGATGTGTGTGGGAGTAGCCTTTCTTGTGCCTCTGGGTAGTGTCTTCCTGTGCCTGTCTTTATGATGTTTGGTTGATTTTGTTTCATCCGATTTGATATAAAGCTGTACTCCTAGCACGTACTGTACTGTAGTGCCTTTTTCCTACCTTTTCTTGTGCTTGTGATGATCGTGGATGGATGTTTCATGGGCTTCTTGATCCTATCTCCAGGTTTTTAGGCTTTACGATGAGTGGTTTGCGTAACTTCTGCTTTTATTCTTGCTGATCAGAGAGCAGTTCCTGGTTTTTGTTATGATGGTGTTGTTTCTTTTGGGGCTAAGACCAAGATAATAGTATTAGTATATCCTTGTGGAGTTGTTGGAGCTATAGTGGCAACTGCCAAACACAGCCCAACCAGCATTGCTTCGAGTCCTTCCACTAGATGTTGATTCAAGTAGGATAGGTTTGCTTGTTTCATGTTCTTGTACATTTGAGCTGACAATCGCATGAAAGCTGAGTGTTCCTGTTCTTTTCTAATTGTTCAGGATGCATTTCTGAGAGGGCGTAATGGTTCAGACTGCAGAAGGTAATGAAATTGAAGTTCTTCCTTTGTGCTGAATGTTCGTAGAGCTTACAGTAGTGCACCTGGCATGAATTACATGAATCTTGCATTACCTCTTGCTCATTTGAGAGAAGTGGTATCAACTCTAACGAATTCTTTGCGTCAAAAAAAAAAAAACTCTAACGAATTCATTTCATGAAAAAAAAAAGTTCTCTACTCTTTGATTATTTTCCATCTGATCTTTGTATAATGACATAGCATTAACCTTTTTCCAGGATGTGTATTGCACAGTTTTATCTGTCAGTCATCTATATCCTACTTGAAGTTACAAGGCTACATCTTATAAGGTATTCATATACAAACTACTTACTGTATTCTATGGTAATTGCCTTCTTCTTAGAGTAGATGATACTGTTACAGAATTCTCCTGTGTATTATTGGAAATTACCGACTGTTCCTGTCTTCTTTCCTTGCCCAACTTCAACTTGGTAGACAGTTTGTATCTATAGTTCGGCCATTACATGTTCAAGTTTTAAAACCAAGAGATTCAAGGTATAAACATAATTTCCCTACTACTAAGGAAGTCACTGTTATTGCGATTGCCATTATGTCTCATTGTTGGTGCTTTGGAGGCATAGACAAGTTTTAAAAATCTACGTTTGTCAAATCTTCTAATCTGTTGCAGGATATAAAGCAGCAATTTGGCCTTGAAATCTATCCTGGCATAAAACAAACAAAACCTGATTGCCACTTTTGGGTGAAATTATCTTTAGTTCTGCAGAGTAGTAATGTATCATTTGTTGACTAATTACAGTAAACGTAATTGAATAATTTCCAGACTTGGTGATATGTGGTTCTTTTGCAGCTACTGACATGGTTAACCTCTTCATGCAGATAATTGTTACAGTCCCAAAAAGAATAACGTGGAAATGGTATCCAATAGTTTCTGGCTTTTCATCCTGCTAGTGAGCTTCATCCCCATTTCTGCTTGGGCAGAATCACGTGATATAAGTACTCTGTTCACTCTGAGGGATTCAATCACGAAGGAAAAGGCTTTCTCCGTAACTGGTTTGATTCGGAAACTCCCCCATGCAGCTGGTCAGGCATAACTTGCATAGGACATAATGTTGTGGCGATTGATTTGTCCTCTGTTCCACTCTATGCTCCGTTTCCATTATGCATTGGGGCATTCCAGTCACTTGTTCGGCTCAACTTCAGTGGGATGTGGGTTTTCCGGAGAGCTTCCAGAAGCTTTGGGAAATTTGCAGAATCTCCAGTACCTAGACTTGAGCAATAACGAGCTTACTGGGCCAATACCTATCTCACTATATAACCTGAAGATGCTGAAGGAAATGGTGCTTGACTACAACTCCTTGTCAGGAAAACTTAGTCCTGCTATTGCTCAGCTGCAGCACCTTACTAAGCTATCTATATCCATGAATTCCATCTCCGGAAGCCTTCCACCAGATCTGGGCAGCCTGAAGAACCTGGAGTTGTTGACATTAAGATGAACACATTCAATGGATCTATACCAGCAACTTTTGGGAACCTGTCTTGTCTCTTGCACTTTGATGCTAGCCAGAATAACCTAACTGGATCAATATTCCCTGGAATAACCTCGTTGACAAACCTATTGACACTTGATCTATCATCAAACAGTTTTGAGGGAACAATTCCTAGGGAGATTGGTCAACTGGAAAATCTGGAATTACTGATTCTAGGAAAGAATGATCTCACTGGAAGGATTCCACAAGAGATTGGTAGTCTGAAGCAGCTTAAGTTACTTCATCTCGAGGAATGTCAGTTCACAGGCAAAATACCTTGGTCAATCAGTGGACTCAGCAGCTTGACAGAACTTGACATATCAGATAACAACTTTGACGCTGAGCTCCCATCATCCATGGGTGAGCTTGGCAATCTAACACAGCTGATTGCAAAGAATGCTGGGCTCAGTGGGAACATGCCAAAAGAACTTGGGAATTGCAAGAAGCTTACTGTTATAAACCTGTCATTCAATGCCCTTATTGGACCTATTCCTGAAGAATTTGCAGATTTAGAGGCTATTGTCTCATTTTTTGTGGAAGGAAATAAACTATCGGGTCGTGTCCCAGATTGGATTCAGAAATGGAAAAATGCAAGGTCCATCAGGTTGGGACAGAACAAATTCAGTGGACCTTTGCCAGTGCTGCCATTGCAGCATCTGCTAAGTTTCGCTGCAGAATCCAACCTTCTCTCAGGTTCTATACCTTCTCACATATGCCAAGCCAACTCCTTGCATTCACTCTTATTGCATCATAACAATCTGACTGGGACTATTGATGAGGCATTTAAAGGTGCACGAACCTCACTGAATTGAACTTGTTAGACAACCATATTCATGGGGAGGTACCAGGATATTTAGCAGAATTACCCCTGGTTACTCTGGAGTTGTCACAAAACAAATTCGCAGGGATGTTACCTGCGGAGCTGTGGGAGTCAAAAACCCTTCTAGAGATATCTCTCAGTAACAATGAAATTACCGGCCCAATACCTGAGAGTATTGGTAAACTCTCTGTATTGCAAAGGTTGCATATAGACAATAACTTACTCGAAGGGCCTATCCCTCAGTCTGTTGGTGATCTAAGGAATCTGACCAATCTATCCCTGCGTGGCAATAGGTTATCTGGGATCATTCCACTAGCACTTTTCAACTGCAGAAAACTTGCCACGCTGGACTTGAGCTATAACAATCTGACTGGGAACATTCCAAGTGCCATATCTCACTTGACATTGCTTGATAGCTTGATTTTGTCTTCCAACCAGCTGTCTGGTTCTATCCCTGCTGAGATTTGCGTGGGATTTGAGAATGAGGCTCACCCTGACTCAGAGTTTCTTCAGCACCATGGTCTTCTTGATCTGTCATACAACCAATTGACTGGTCAGATCCCAACATCTATAAAGAACTGTGCAATGGTGATGGTGCTCAACCTCCAAGGCAATTTGCTGAATGGCACCATTCCTGTGGAGCTTGGCGAGCTAACAAATCTTACATCCATTAACTTGTCATTTAATGAATTTGTTGGACCAATGCTTCCATGGTCTGGACCTTTGGTTCAATTGCAAGGCCTTATTCTGTCCAATAACCACCTAGATGGCTCCATTCCTGCTAAGATAGGCCAAATCCTTCCCAAAATTGCAGTGCTAGACTTGTCAAGCAATGCACTCACTGGCACTCTACCACAGTCTTTGCTCTGCAACAATTACCTAAACCATCTGGATGTCAGCAACAACCACCTATCTGGGCATATCCAGTTCTCTTGCCCCGATGGCAAAGAATACTCAAGTACACTGCTCTTCTTCAATTCAAGCAGCAACCATTTCTCAGGGAGCCTAGATGAGTCTATCTCGAACTTCACACAATTGTCTACTCTTGATATCCACAACAATAGCCTCACTGGAAGGTTGCCTTCAGCACTTTCTGATCTCAGTTCTTTGAATTATCTTGATCTGTCGAGCAACAATCTCTATGGTGCCATACCCTGTGGAATCTGCAATATATTTGGCCTCTCATTTGCCAACTTCTCAGGTAACTATATTGACATGTACAGCTGGCAGATTGTGCTGCAGGAGGCATTTGTTCTACTAATGTACTGATCATAAAGCATTGCATCCATATCATCGGGTTCGAAGGGCAATTACCATCTGTGCCTTTACATTCGTCATCATCATTGTTTTAGTGCTTCTGGCTGTTTATCTGAGACGGAAGCTGGTTAGAAGCAGGCCTTTGGCTTTTGAATCTGCCAGTAAGGCCAAGGCTACAGTTGAGCCTACCTCAACTGATGAACTGCTAGGAAAGAAGTCAAGGGAACCTCTGAGTATCAATCTTGCAACATTTGAGCATGCACTTCTGAGGGTCACCGCGGATGATATTCTGAAAGCCACAGAAAACTTCAGTAAGGTGCACATAATAGGTGATGGTGGATTTGGCACTGTCTACAAGGCAGCGCTCCCTGAAGGCCGGAGAGTCGCGATCAAGAGGCTCCATGGTGGCCATCAGTTCCAAGGTGACCGTGAGTTTCTAGCTGAGATGGAGACAATTGGAAAGGTGAAACATCCAAACCTCGTCCCTCTACTTGGCTACTGTGTTTGTGCGATGAACGATTCCTGATCTACGAGTACATGGAGAATGGGAGCCTCGAGATGTGCTGAGAAACCGAGCAGATGCACTTGAAGCTCTTGGATGGCCGGACCGTCTCAAGATCTGCCTCGGTTCAGCCCGTGGGCTCGCCTTCCTGCATCATGGCTTTGTGCCCCATATCATCCACCGGGACATGAAGTCGAGCAACATTCTACTGGATGAGAACTTCGAGCCGAGGTCTCTGACTTCGGCCTTGCAAGGATCATCAGTGCCTGTGAGACCCATGTCAGCACTGACATTGCCGGTACATTTGGATACATTCCTCCGGAGTATGGCCTCACAATGAAGTCCACCACGAAAGGCGACGTCTACAGCTTCGGCGTCGTCATGCTGGAGCTCCTCACCGGACGGCCACCTACAGGCCAGGAGGAGGTGCAAGGGGTGGAAACCTCGTCGGCTGGGTGCGGTGGATGATCGCCCCGCGGTAAGCAGAACGAGCTGTTCGACCCATGCTTGCCGGTTTCAAGCGTGTGGCGGGAGCAGATGGTGCGCGTGCTCGCCATCGCCCGGGACTGCACCGCCGACGAGCCGTTCAAGAGGCCGACAATGCTGGAGGTGGTGAAGGGGCTCAAGATGACCCACGGCATGGAATGTGGACCTCTGTGGTGACCGTCTCCAGGACATGTAATGCTCTCTGCTTGATCTTCCTGAAACTAATGTAGTAATAATGTAGTCAGTAGGGAGTAGGCTAATGGTAGTTAGGAGTAACTCGTAGCTATAGAGTAACCGAGCTATCTGGAGGCTGTAATGAGGGAAACTAGAGTTACTCATGTTCAGGCTGTAGTTGGAACTAGTATTAAGACCTTTTATCTTGTACTATTGTCACTGGTGGTTCCTGTGGCAATGTGAGTGCTTAATGTGCTGTCGTTTGAATAAAAGTACTGCTTGCCTGTTTCTAAGTGTTTCACATAAGTTTCAGTATTAACCACGCTATATTCTTCTGTTTTTACCATATTCTTCTGCAGTAATGCCGTCATATATATGAGTATTACATTGAGTTGCTGAGAATTACATGACTGCCTAATATTTCTCAAGTACGTAATTCAGATTTCAGTGGGTTTGAAGCTTTGGACACAACTAGTCCCATCCTGTAGAAAAACATTGCAAAAATGCAAATTTTACTTGCGGAGTTGCCATGGTTGCCATCGAGATCAATTGTCGATCTCGCAAGGGCATCATGAATGCCGAGGCGATGGGTTGGTCACTAGGTGAAAACCTATTCGATTTGAAGAAAAAACATAAATATTTTTATATGGTCCTTTGAAATAAATGATTGAAAACTATTGAATCCTATGAAATTCCTAAGAAATATCTCAATTCATACAAGTTTTATAGGGTTTTTAAAGTGAGGTCTAACCTCATGAGTCATGAAAAGTTTCCTATGAGGCTATCTCTCATTAACTTCTGCCCTAATTAGTTACTCACTCACTCGCCGCCATTGCTTGCGTATGCGGCGCGAGGCCTCCGAGCACCCGATCCGGAAGCCTCCGTGCCACTGCCGCCACATCGCGCCGAGCTGCACCGGCAGTGGCGGCGCCGGTGAGGAGACGCTCCTGCTGGCTGCGGCGGCGCTTCACGGTGCATACGGGCGGCGCCCGGCGGCAAAATGGAACGAACGGACGAGGAATCGCTTGTTCAGTTCAGGCTGTGCCCATATACAGGCCTCAAAAAGGCCCAGCAACTAACTCGGCCCAGCAGGCGACTTCCAGATTAGGCCCATTTGTCAACCAGCGACAGCGAGTCACCCAGTCACCCTGCTGTCAAAGCAGCTGCTGCTGTCTGCTTGCATTTTGTCTGCTGATGGTAGAGTACGTACTACTTCATCAGGGTACACCCACTCTGTAATTAGTACTACTAGTAGTATCTCAAATTAACAGCGTGCAGACAATGACATGCTAACAGAGTAGCAGTTAGTACTACATCATAAACCACTGTATACTACTGCCATCTAAAAAAGACTGAAATACACATGGATGATGAAGCTCCAGAGAGGCCAGACCGTCTAACAGAAAGTCGGTCTAACAAAAATGTGAAGGCATATGTTACTTAGGCTTTTCTCCAACAAAAGTTAGATTAACTTTTCGATACTCGTGGCACGCTTTTCAAACTGCTAAACGATATGTTTCGTGCGAAAACTTTCTATATGAAAGTTGTTCTAAAATATCAGATTAATCAAATTTTCAAGTTTGTAATAATTAAAACTCAATTGATCACATGTTATTATCACCTCGTTTTACGTGAAACACTTAATATTTATCTTCATCTTCAGGAGATTCAAACACCACCTTACTCGCAATAGCAGAAGTTTAGGTGAAAAAAAAAAGAACCACACAATTATGTTCTCTCTCCTCTCTCTCTCTGCCCTTTGTTTTTTGGTTGTGTCAAACAGACAAGCAGCTGAGCTGATCAACATTAACCCACAAAACACATGGACGCACCACCTTTTCCTCCTCGCATCCATGTGCTATGGCGCGTCGCAAAAGCAGATGACACCGATCGACAGGGAGTTGCAGGAGGAACTTGGGGGTAGCAAACAAACGCCCGTGCCAAGAACGCAAGAACAGGCAGCACGCAACGGGGCTCCAGCAAGAGACAAAAATTCCGTCGCGACTTGCTTGCCTGCGATCCTGCATGGTTGCCTAATATGCATGTCTCATACTCTCATGTAACAAACAAAATCTTCCAGCTAGAGCTGGTTTTGATTACCATTTTAGCCCTTAGCCCAGCTGAGGCGGATACACTGTTCCTCTCACTTAAAAACACTAGACTTTGGGGTACTAAAAAAACAAGTGGTATCCGGACTCGCCTCTTCGAGGGCCTCCGCTCGTGGACAACCTCACTCCGGGTCTTACCCACTCTCGAGTCCAATCTTAGTAGGCGCTTAGGTATGCTGAGTGGGGTAAAAGAACTTGGAATCGTCGATCTCTCCCTTCAAGATTGAGATGAATCGATGTCGGTCGATGGTGTCGAATTCCAAAAACCAGCGACCCAGAGCGAGGTTGTCCACGAGCGGAGGCCCCTCGAAGAGGCGAGCCCGGATACCACTCTTTTTTTATACCCAAAAGTCTAGTGTTTTTAAGTGGGAGGATTTTACCTTTCAGCTGGACTCAATGCAAGGAGGAAAAACAACACACCTTGTCAAAGAGAGAGCAGAGTATTTTAGTCCTGGCATAACCTGATCATATTAAGAATCTTGGCTTCTTCGAAGTTATTCAAAATTATGATAATATTAGCTATATACATGTAAAGTATAGAAAATGAATAGATTCATAACTCACCTTGGAATCTTGAGTTCTTCCAAATTAGAAAGTGGTCTATAGGTGTTCTAGATTACAAACTAGAGTAATGTTTATGAATGACTTGATTAGCATAATGATCATGTCGCAAATTAAACAACAACATGAACCGATTCGTCAGATCAGATCAAATGTTGGGATCATCATGGTCATTAACATGAGTAGTACTAGTATGATTGAATTGAATCCGTGCAGCCATAAAGCCATTGCTCTTGCCTACCCTGCCGGCCCCTTGATTGGAAGTATTAGATATACTAGCGTCCAGCACTTTCATTATCACTCCTCACAGGTCACACCTCCTGACCAAGAGTGACGTATCACAGCAAATGACGGCTCATCTGATTAAACACCATTGTCTTTGCTAACTAGGAGTACTTAACAACATACTACTAGTACTAACTGTCAGTGAGGGCCCGCTTGTCAGTGATTGTTTGCAAAGGAGTATGCTGCTAGCTGTTTGTACGTGTAGCAGTTAATGGAGTAATAATACACTGTCCAGCAACCTACGGACAACCAGCCTCTGCAAAATTCACCAAGTAAAGTGCCACATTTTTCGGCCAATTAAGCCATTTTCGGCCTCCATGTTGGCCAATTTGGTACGTGTAGCAGCAAGTGAAGTAATATGCTGGCCATTGATTGGTCCCTCCCTGTTGGCACGGCCGGCCGCCGGAAAGAGAGGAAGAAGAAGATAAAGACGGCGAGTTCTAGTTGAGCCGTCCAAATCACGTGAACCCAAAAGAGGACACGAAGAGGAAGGAGTTGGCGAGCACAACAACACATGATCGATCCACGATGACGATGCAACAAGTACTCCTGAGTTCATCACCTTATAGAAAAACCACCAATGGCTGCATCTTGTTTTGAGTGTGTAAATAATCTTGTTTGATACTACTCCATCTATCATATAATATAACAATTACAATCGGATGGATATTTCATAATACAGAGAATCTGGATATCTAAATTGCTATATTATGGACGGAGGGAGTAGTATTTGGATGTGTTGCAGCAGCGATCGGAGTCAAGAATATTGCCCCGTGGATTAGTAGGTTTGACACTGTGTCTGGTAGGAGAACGTTGTAATTGTCACCATAAAGGCAATTCTCTGCTAAGACAAACCGACCCG
>JAJSRW010003035.1:0-25206 GCA_022414725.1 Microglena sp. YARC | reverse complement strand
AAGATAAAATTCGTTATGACGGATTTGTCTTAGGATTAGTGCTTCCATCTTATGATACTCTAATCTTGTTTTATATAATTCATCAAGTTACAATATATCTTACATAATCTATAGCAATATTGCCACCTAATCATTATTGACTAACATCTGCATACAAAAAGCCAGCCGATTAGGTTAGATCTTGATGTTGATTCTAGATTATATTGAGAATACTACCATTCTATTGAAAACTGTATCTCGGCATGGTGGACCGATCTATCCAATCAACTTGATTTAAGTATACACGATATAAGGAGTATATATCTTAATATCTACAGCCGATCGAGTAGATTTAGTTCTTCTTTACTAATATTCATGACTGCCGATCGATACACAATATGAAATCGGCTCAAAATAAATGATATGTCATCCGGCATCTAGCGATCAGCTATCATTTATAGATTTAACCACGGTTCTTTGCTTCTATTTCTGTGATTATAGGATCAAATTAAACTGGCACACTAACAAACATCCGAAGGCGAAGCTTGGACCTGCATTGAGTTAAGCAATCTCCTAGGCCACGTGGTTTTCTCGTCAACACGCTTTGGCATTGCCTTGGTGGACGTGTAAGTGAGTTTGACATTAAGTCGTTGCTTACGAATGATCGATCTCGTGAGCTGCCTCTAGTTGCCGATTAAATAGCATCGGAGTTTCAGCGATCGTATCTGATTTACTTTATTTGTTCTATGTGCCTTCATTTGACATGTTAAAATCTGCCCTTTATATCAAAGATATTGCTTGTGTCTAATGTATATTAGGCTCTTGCTCGATATATATTCTTTGCTTTAAGTATCCTAATATGGAGTAAAGTAGAGTAGTATCCGAGTATGTTAGCCGATACATGCTAGATCTATCCTGATCGGCTACGCTATAAACATATATGAGATCCTGTTATTGATATTATATTTCGATCTAAGTGAGTTTATACCTCTAATCTGTTTATATAATTTTCATCAATTATCCAATATTATCTTACATAATCTTATAGCAATATTGCCACCTTAAATCTATTATTGACTAACATCTGCATACAAAAAGCAGCCGATTAGGTTAGATCTTTGATGTTGATCTAAGATTATATGAGATATCTACCATTCTATGAAACTTCTAGCGGCTTAATTGTCTAGATAATCGTTTCTTTTTTTCATACTTAATGCTGTATCAGTTGAGTTTGACCTATTAAGTCGTGCTTAGAATATCGATCTCTAGCCTGCCTTCTAGTTGCCGATTAGAATTAGCATCGAGTTTCCAGCCGATCGTATCTGAATTTTAACTTTATTTGTTCTATGTGCTTCATTGACATGTTAAATCTTGCCCTTTATATCAAGGATTATTGCTGTGTCTAAGTATTATTAGGCTCTTGCTCGATATATTATTTCTTGCTTTATATCCTAATTATGGACAGTAGTATCGGACTAGTTTAGCCGATTAATCTAGATTCTATCTGATCGGCTACGCTATAAACATATATAGCTCCTGTTATTTGTATATATTATCGACTCTAAGTTGATTTATACGTCTCGCATTGATGACCGATCTATCCAATCACTTGATTTAAGTATATATCAATTATAAGGAGTATATATCTTAATATCTACAGCCGATCGAGTAGATTTAGTTCTTCTTTACTAATATTCATGACTGCCGATCGATACACAATATGAAATCGGCTCAAAATAAATGATATGTCATCCGGCATCTAGCGATCAGCTATCATTTATAGATTTAACCACGGTTCTTTGCTTCTATTTCTGTGATTATAGGATCAAATTAAACTGGCACACTAACAAACATCCGAAGGCGAAGCTTGGACCTGCATTGAGTTAAGCAATCTCCTAGGCCACGTGGTTTTCTCGTCAACACGCTTTGGCATTGCCTTGGTGGACGTGTAAGAAGTCAGACGTCAGTTTTCTTCCTCCATGGCCGAGAAACAGCCACCAAAACACCATCTAGCCCAGGTTCCGTTAAAAGGCAGGCGTTGAAGCAGGCGATTGACTGACATCATTGATGACAACGGTTCATGCGCATCGATCCAGAGAAATCACCGCCTGAGCAGAAGGCGGAGTTTGAAAAGCAAACCCTGCACAGGCACGGGTATCAGTCTGAACTCATTTATGCAGACCGTTAAAAGGGGACACTTTGTTCAGAAGTTATAAAATAAAATGGTTGGCTGATTTAGTCCTGGGGGACCGGTTATTTCTAAAGATGAGAAGTGAAAACAAGCTCCAGACGCCGGCTCAGCCGAGTACTAAAGGTGCGTACCGACGGGCTCACCGAGCGATCAAGGCGACAATTCTCAAGAGTTCATGGCCGGTTTCAAGGTGATGGCGCCCAGGAGCCAACAAGGAGGAATCTTGACCAAATAATGGAAACTGCACAAGATTTTTCAATAACTTCCAAGATCGGGTTGATTTACGCTGTGCCCATCATCTTTGATCAATCAGTCGGTTATAACAGATGAAGACACATAGCCGATGGTTCGATAGTAGCATCAGCTGCAGGCCCCCAATTTACTTGCAAGGAGGCGTCTTACCAAATTATCGATCTTTGATCACCGATGTTCAGCCATCTGTTTCAAGCAGTTCCTCCCGTTGCACCCAACAACTCAGCCGACGCTCCAGCGTCGACCTTTGCCTGCTTACACTAGCTATGACGCCAGACAGCCGCGTTGAACCCTTTTTCGGGGTGGTATTTAAAACCAGGGATCAGCCACAGGCATGGCGGGCAGCTACGGAATCGGCTAACCCAAGATCAAGTCGCTGCCTGTTTCTTGCCACCATCCAAACCTATCGTTGATCCAGTGCAGCCAGCAACCGATCAGCAGACACCACCAATCCAGCCGGTTTGTACAAATCGAATCCAACAACAGGTCGTTTTAAAACCAGCTCAGCAAACACCACCAAGGCAGCAGCCTCTGCAGCCGATTCAGCAACGCCACCAAGACAGCAGCCTCAGCAGCCGATCCAACAGACTTCCGTTTTAAGACAGCAGTGTCTTCAGCCGATTTAGCACCCGGGGTCGTGAATGCATTCGAGCCGGGTTCGCAGTACCTGTGTGGTCAGGCATGTACATCAGTTTTGTGAATCGGTCATCCAGAAACATTTGTTCACATGCACAGCCGCGACCGGTACAGTGATGCCTCAGATTGGTCCTGAGCACTGCCTGTGCGCAACATTCCAGCCGGAAAATCTTCATAATTACCAGGGGTAACTTTGAAGCTATCAATATCAGCCTCCTTTCCTCGAAGCCCACAATTTATTTTTTCCAGCCTAGGGGATGGTCAGCCCCAGTCCGCAGGCCAGTTTTACTTGCCAGCGAGGTCTTCCAAGTTATCAATTATCTGTTGATCACCGGATGTTCAGCCTTCTTCAAGCATGTTCCTCTGTTGCCGCCCAGGACACCGGTGAACCCCTCGTTTGTTAACAAGGGATCAACCACAGCCATTGGGGCAGGCTACGAATCGGCATAACCCAAGATCAATTCGCTGCCATGTTATCTGCCACCTCCACCTATCTGATCCAGTGCACAGCAGCACCCGATTCAGCAGACACCACCAATCCAGGCCCCGGTGTACAATCGATCCAACACACAGGTCGTACAACCCAGCTCAAGCAAAACCACCAACCAAAAGGCCAGCAGCCTCTGCCAGCCGATTCAGCAGACGCCACCAAACAGCAGCCTCAGCAGCCGATCCAACAGACTTCCGTTTTAAGACAGCAGTGTCTTCAGCCGATTTTAGCACCCGGGGTCGTGAATGCATTCGAGCCGGGGTTCGCAGTACCTGTGTGGTCAGGCATGTACATCAGTTTTGTGAATCGGTCATCCCAGAAAACATTTGTTCACATGCACAGCCGCGACCGGTACAGTGATGCCTCAGATTGGTCCTGGGAAAGAGGAAAGTATGACTTTGATATCACCAGGCTGACAAGATCTTTGATTTTACTACTCAAGAAAAAGCAGATTTTACTTCCTGCGGGGTCATACAATACCATCGCTGAGGAATTAGGTCAAGGAAAGAGATATTGCAAATGGCATAATTCTGGGTATCATCTACTACGATTGCAAGGTTTTTAGAAGCAAATCCAAGTTGCCATTGAAGGGGGAAGATTAGGTTGATGATTCCAAAAAGCCATGAAAAGGTCGATGGTATTCTTTTCATGTTAATAGGGGCATACAGCTTGGTCAAGCAGCCGATAGGGTCCGTGCAAGGGTTTTCAAGTAATTCGGCTAAATTATCAAACAAGTACCAAGAGGAAGTATGAAAACGCAGCAGGAGAAGCATTATGAAGATATACGACGATGGTTTTGATCCTCATTTGGGGTTGTGATTCTTTAGATTTTGCTGACGAAGGATGAGTTGCCGTCCATGCGAAAACTGCCCCGGGGTGCACGATGTAGTCGAAAGTGTCGAGCCGGTCATTATAGTGGGTCGAATTTTGGAAAGCCAATTTCACAGCTATTTCTACAGTGGGGTTCATGGATTGAAGTTGTCCGACTTGGACAGCATCAAAGCAGCGGCATGATGAACCCGTGCACGAGTATATTCAGAGGTTCAGGGAGATGAGGAACCAAATGCTTTAGCTTTGAGTTTGACTGATGCTCAGTAGCCGATTTGGCCTTTCAGGGTAGATTCCTCCATCAGAGAGAAATTCTCTCCGAAAAACTTTGGATAGCTTATCGCATCGATACAGAAAGATGACCTTGCATGAGCATAGGTCGGCGGAAGATCAAGAAAAAGCTCTAAGGAAGGGTTAATCACGTTTGTCCATATATATATGGGTCGGATAGACGAAAGAAGATGATTCTGAGCATAGTTGCAGCTGAATAGAGTGAGCGAGCAAAAAGGTCATTTTACCATGCCAATGGCGTAAAAGTCCTGGAAAAGAGGAAAAAGTATGACTTTGATATCATGGAAGCTGACAAGATTTTGATTTGCTACTCGGATGAAAAAAAGCAGATCATTTCCTGCTGGTCATATGATCCTATTCTGCTGAGAAGGAATTAGGCAAGAAGAGATATTGCAAATGGCATATTCTGCGGTCTCATTCTACTAATGATTGTAAGGTTTTTACGACAGCAAATACAGGTTGCCATTGAAGGGAGGAAATATTAGGTTTGATGATTCCCAAAAGCCGATGAAGGTCGATGGCGAATCCTTTCTGTTAATATGGTGCATACTAGTTGTCAAGCCAGCGATAGGCCGTGCAAAGGCGTTTCAAGTAAAAATTCGGCTAAAGATTACTTCAACAAGTATCAAAGGAGTATGATTTTTTTAAAAGGCAGGAGCGAGAGGCATTATTGAAGGGAATACGACGATGGTTTTGATTCCTCATTGGGTTTAGTGAGTTCTTTAGATTCTGCTGGAATGAAGGATGGAGGTTGCCATCCATCGAAAATTTTTGCCCTGGGTTTGCAGTATATCGCTTTGAGAACTCGAGCCGGTCATACATAGAGGGTAATCGGCTAAGGCAGGGCCTAAGACTTCCTGTTCATTCAGAGATTGGGTCGATGAATCCAAGCATTGTGGCCAAGAGGATGAGGTAATCAGGAAGAATCAATTGTGGTCCTTCTGCGTATTTTCACGAAAGAATCAGAAAAGAAGGGTTCCCAGAGATTGAGGAACAGGGACGTTTTCAGGAGTGTTGAAGAAGGAAATCAACCATCGGCTGAGGGGGAAAACCAAAGGCCAAGACAGGAGTTGGCCGTGTCAAGAATCAGGTTCCTGCTAGCCGATGATGCTGGCAGCCGATGAGGCGAAGAGGTTTGGCAAAAGGGAAAGACTGTGTAAGCGGCACATTAACATGCGTCTTACATTGCCACCGAATTCGGGATCGATCAGGCCGATGTCGATCGAGGTGAAGATGGGATCGGCTAAGTTGGTTTCTGTCACCAGGAACAGCAGTATTCGAGAAAACCCGAGGGAACAGAGAATCGCAATTCTTAAACCATTGTTATTAAATAAACGGCTACGTCAATGGGAAGCCGATGATCTAAGATGCATGGTCGATGGGAGCCGCTGGTAAATTTGATGCCTTATGCTACGTTCAGGAATTGCGGTAGGAACGCCGAGATCTCATCAAGAACAAAATATGGTGGCCTCAAAGACTTGGTTCGATAATCCATCCGGAAACCAAAGGTGTTCTGAATGTGGGAGTGACAAGTCGGCCAGTAAGACTATTCCTACCACGTTTTTTGTCATCGATGGTAAGGGTTCGTACAGTTTTTCGTGCTTGGAAGGGATTGGATTCACCGCCAATTGTTGCATTCCTTTTGACTATTGCATCAATGCTTGATTCAATGCAAGGCGACAAGATAAGAGATTGTGCGACCTTCACTATGCATCAATCTTGATCAATGGCAAGGACGACAAGATAGAGATGTGCCAGCGACAGGTCAGTTAATGTTGCCAGTGCCGATTTAGCCCTTTGGGAGATGGATGGCTTGATTGTTTATCTGGAAAAGTCTGGGATGGAGATTTTCTAAAAGTGTCGATTCTGATATACAGCCAATGAGGATGGAGAACCAAGCTATTATTTGAGGGCGTCGTGGAGGGTTCAAATGTCTAGCCAAGGATACGTAGATGATCTCGATGACAAGCAAGGTCAAGGTTTCATGTCGGCGATGAGTTGGAAGAAATAGACATAGGTCAGGATCGGCCAAGGCCGACATTTATTAGCAAAATTTGTCTCCAGAGTTTAGAACCAAGCTGATAGAGCTTAAAAGAGTTTAGAGATTGTTCGCTGGGAGTATTATGAGATGCCTGGACTCAGCCGATCGATTGTTGAACATCGGCTACTATCAAGCCAGGGGTTAGACCATGCCAGAACCTCCGAGGAGATGTAAAGGATATGCTGAACCTGTTAAGCTGAGATAAACGATTGTATGATGCGGTTTTATTCGTCCCTGCGATATGCTGAATGGGTTTCTAGATAGTTCAGTTATTAAAAAGAATGGCAAGGTAGGGTGTGCATTGATTTTCGAGATTGAATAAAGCTACACCAAGGACGAATATCCAATGCCAGTGCGATCAGCTGGTTGATGCGCATCAGGGAACAAAATTTTGAGTTTTATGGATGGGAACGCAGGATATAATAGATCTTTATGGCTGAGGAAGATATCATAAGACGGCTTTTTAGATGCCTGGTGCATCGGCTTATTTGAATGGGGTCGTCATGACTTTCGGCTTGAAAGAGTGCTGGAGCAACATATCAAGAGGCATGAATTATATATATCATGATTTAATCGGCTGGTTGGTTGAAGTTTATATTGACGATGTGGTTGTCAATCTAAAGAAGTGAGGACACATAGCGATTTAAGAAAGTTTTCGGAGAGAACAGAATATGGCTTGAAGATGAATCCGACAAAATGTGCTTTTGGTGTGTCGGCGGCCAGTTTTTGGGATTTCTTGTTCATGAAAGGGGGATCGAGGTAACCAAGGAGCGTTAATGCGATCAAGAAGATTCAGCCCCGGAAAATAAGAAAGAGTACAAGAGATGATCGGCAAGATAATTTTGTTAGAAGGTTTATTTCTAATTTGTCTGGAAGGTTGGAACTTTACACCCTTATTGAAGGTTAAAGCCGATAGCAATTTACTTGGGGGGCAGAGCAGCAAAAGGCTTTGGATAATATTAAGGAGTATCTAGCTCTCCTCCTGTTTTTGATTTCCCACAGAAAGGAATACCGTTTAGGTTATATTTATCGGCTGGTGAGAAGTCATCGGCTCAGTTTTGATTCAGAGTTGGAAGGGAAGGAACGAGTTGTGTTTTATCTTAGTCGACGGCTCTTGGATGCTGAGACTCGGTATTCTCCTGTGGAGAAGTTATGCTTGTGCCTGTATTTTTCGGTGTACAAGGTTGAGGCATTATCTATTATCTAATGAGTGCACTGTTATATGCAAAGCCGACGTAGTCAGGTACATGCTATCGGCTCCAATATTAAAAGGAAGAGTTGGGAAGTGGATATTTTCTTGACTGAGTTTGATCTTCGGTATGAATCACGAAAGCGATTAAGGGACAAGCTATAGCGATTTTATTGTAGAGCATCGGTGATGATTCATCGGGCTCGGTTGAGATAGTGCCATGACTTTATTCTTTGATGGATCGGTATGTACTCATGGTTGTGGCATGGCTTAGTTATAATTTCCCCTAGGGGGCATGTTTCGAGTTTGCTTATACTATTAAACCATAATGCGACCAATAATCAAGCTGAGTATGAAGCAGTGCTCAAGGGGTTGCAATTACTCAAGGAAGTTGAAGCCGATACATTGAAATCATGGGGGATTCTTTGCTAGTAATCAGCAATTGGCAGGAGAATATGAATGCAAGAATGATACGTTGATGGTTTATAATGAGAAGTGCCTTGGAACTAATGAAAGAGTTTCGGTGGTTACTTTAAAGCATGTATCTCGGAACAAAATCTTGAAGCTAATGATTTGGTCAAGGGGCGTCGGGGTATAAGCCATGATCAAAGATGTTAAAGTTGAAATTGCAGCGATGTCAACGATGATTGGAGGTACGATGTGCATCAGTATTTGAGTAATCCATCTCAATGGCTTCTAGGAAATTAAGATATAAGGCATTAAAGTATACATGTTGGATGATGAGCTTTATTATCGGGACGATTGATGGAGTATTACTTAAGTGCTTGAGTGCCGATCAGGCTAAGTTGCAATCGGCGAAGTTATGAAGGGATCTGTGGTACTCATCAATCGGCTCACAAGATGAAGTGGTTGCTTCGGCGTGCAGGGTACTTTTGGCCGACAATGTGGAAGGATTGTTTCAGATATTATAAGGGTGTCAGTGATTGTCAGAAGTTGGAGCAATTCAGCGAGACCCGCTTCGCTATAAATCCTAATTATTAAGCCATGGCTTCAGAGGTTGGGAATTGATATGATCGGTTATGATCAATCCACTCATTCGATGCAGTAAAGGGACATAAATTTATTAATTGTGGCAACTGATTTATTTCACCAAGGTGGGTAGAGGCGATTCCTTTGAAGAAAGTTAGAATTCTGGGGATGCCTATTCGAATTTTGTTCAGGAGCATATAATCTACCGATTTGTCTTCCTCAAACTATTACTTACGGATCAGGGTTCAATCCTTTGTGTCGATGTTGAGTTTGTTCAGTTTGCCGATAGCCAATGGGTATCAAGTTTGTTTGAATTCTTCACCTTATTTTGCACAAGCTAATGGGAAGCCGAGGCGTCTAATTAAAGAGTTTGATTCAAATTGATTAAGCGCGAAAATTTGCTGATTATCCTTGGCAATGGCCATACTCGGATTGGCGAAGCATTGTCGTGGTCTTATAGGCATGGCTGTCAGTGATCGATTCAAGTTTCCTCCTTACAAACTTTTTTATGGACATAGGCTGTTTTGCCAATGGAGTTAGAATCGGCCTCTCAACGAACGGAAGTTGCCAAAATGATTTAACAGCCGCATGAGTATTACAACCTATATGGCTGAGAGAGGAGGATTTGGTTCAGTCAAAGATTAGCAGCCCTCTTTGCGAAGCTAGGGATAAGGAACGTTGTTTGCTTGGCCATTATTAATAAGAAAGTGGTCTTAAAGATTTTTCCGGCAAGAGAACTGTGTATGAAGCTTGGATTTTGCCGAATTGCGTACTCGTGATAGTAATATTTGCAAGTGGTCGCCAATTGGGAATGACCATTCCAAATGTTCATGCATAAGGTTTGTCTAAGGAGCATATATGTTGCAAGCTTGAATGGGAAAGTTTATGGGCGAGCGCTCAATGGCAAATATTTGAAGAATATATACCAAGTGTTTGGGTTAACGCATGGATCGGCTTATATTGCCGTGCTGATATCATGAGATTGGATTCATCGGCCCTTGATTAAACAAGAAGTTCATTAATGCGTGTTTAACCAGAAGGAAGAAGCAGCTGCCATCAGGGTTCATCTTTGGCCGAGTTTGCTATGGTAAGGTCAAGTGACTTGGCCGATTCCAAAATTCTAGTGTTGTGATATTTTATCTATCGCCCTTAGTTGTCTTTTTATGGTGTAATCGTTGTGTTCGCCGATGTTTACAATGGCCGAATTGTTTATATCGCCTTAGTTGTTTATAATTTTTATCAATTGCTAATTGACATTGTAAAAACTAGCGGGGCAAACATAGTATATCAAAAATCAAAATGAATGGCCAAAAATTTTTGAGCAAATTTTTTCAAAAAGTATCGGAATGTCTTAGCCGATTTCAAAAGTTTTCTAAGTTCTATTACACAAAGATTATTGAATAAGTATCGCCTGCGATAGCCTTGATATTAGCCTTCGCCTAATCCCTGTTCTACTTCCTCCTATGCTTGGCACTTGAAGCATCGGTCAAGGATAACTTTCATAGACTTGCTCCAGATCAGCAACATGCTTGATAGCCGTTTTGAGGTCTTGCTTCTGTTCCTTCAATAGAACTGTGGAAGATCGGCTAAACTTCTTGGTGCTCTATATCCAGCTCAGCGTTGCATTCTTCAAGTTGCTGCTAAGAGTTCAATCTTGCGAAGCCTCGAGTCGATCAATGTTAGACTTGATTTGGCTTCAGATAGTTGATCAAGCTTGGACTTCTCTTTCATGCACAAGTTGTCGGTTGGCATTTGCTCAAGGTAAACGGCTGGGGTAAGGATAATCGGCTAACTCATCTGGGATTTAGAGCCTAAATCCTCATGTAGCCGAGCCTCTGATGCAGCCACA
The DNA here is from genome assembly GCA_022414725.1 of Microglena sp. YARC. Lineage (NCBI taxonomy): Eukaryota > Viridiplantae > Chlorophyta > Chlorophyceae > Chlamydomonadales > Chlamydomonadaceae > Microglena > Microglena sp. YARC. The sequence goes on along the minus strand of JAJSRW010003035.1, from coordinate 14,470 downwards.
ATCAAACCAAAACCAGCTATCCAGTGATTTGATGCTTTCTAGCCGAATCCAAGATATTTTCCAGAGTTTTCCTTACATCATCAGATAAAGGGGCTAAGGCCTTTGCTTGTGGTATCTTCTTCTCCATTCATCAAGATACTCTCTGATGTCAAAAGAGAAAAAGATCGGCTTAATACCTTGCCAGCGATAATTTAGAAGCAGTTAGCGTTAAAATAGTCATAAGTGCCGATTGAATGCTTGTGAGACAAAGAGAAAACTTACTGGGATAGCAGGAAGCAGCTGGTTTTCTTCTTCCTCGAACGTGAATGACTCCCCACAGCTGAAAAGGAAGTCTGGTCACTGACGATTGCCGTGTACAGAAGGAGAAGAGGAGTGGTTAGGCCTGAAAGGAAAACAGTGTCAGGCAAATCGGCTGAAAATTAACTAATGAAAATTTAAAACTATCTCTTACTGGTGGGGCCCGCGGTAAATTTGATGCCTTATGCTACGTTCAGCAGTTTGGGTAGGAAGCGACGGATCCTCATCAAGACAAAATTATTGGTGCTCAAAGACTTTTGGTTGGTAATCCATCGGGGGAAACCAGAAGGGTGTTTCTTAAAATGGTGGAGCTTGGGACAGTCCGGCAGCAAGACTATTCCTAACTAGCGTTTTTTATCATCGATGGGAAAGGGTTCGTACAGCTTGTTGCTTGGTAAGGGATTGGATTTCTCAACGCTCAATTGGCATTCCTTCGACTATGCATCAAATGCTTGATTTATGGCAAGGTGACAAGATAGAGATGTGCCAGCCGACAGGTCAGTTAATGTTGCCAGTTTGCCGATTTAGCACTTTGGGACGATTGGATTGGCTTGGATTGTTTATTCTGGAAAAGTCTGGGATGGAAGGATTTTTCTAAAAGTGTCCGATTCTGATATACACCATCGAAGTGGGAGAACCCAAGCTATTACTTGAGGGCAGATCGTGGAGGGTTAAAATGTCTACGCTAAGGATACAGTAGATGAAATCTCGGAATGACAAGCAAGGTCAAGGGTGTTTAATGTCGGGCCGGATGAGTTGGGAAGAAATAGACATAGGGTCACAGGACGATCGCGCAAGGCCGGGACATTTATTTAGCAAAATTTGTCTCTAGAGTTTACGAACCGAGCTGATAGAGCTCCTAAAAGAGTTTTAGAGATTTTGCTTCGCTTGGGAGTATTAATGAGATGCCTGGGACCTAGCGATCAATTGTTTGGGAAACATGTATATCAAGCCCACGGGTTTAGACCACAGCCAGCAACCTCCGACGGAAAGATGTAAAGCCGATATGCTCGAACTGTTAAAGCGAGAATCAAACGATTGTATGTTGCTGGTTTTTATTCGTCGCCTGGCTGGGCTAATGCTGAATGGGTTTTTGTAGCAATAGTTATGTTATTAAAAGAATGGCAAAGGTCAGGGTGTGCTATTGAATTTTCGCAGATCTGGAATAAGCTACCCAAAAGGGACGAATAATCCAATGGCCAGTGCCCGATACAGCCTGGTTGATGCCTCAGCAGGTGAACAAAAATTTTGAGTTTTATGGATGCGGAAATGCAAGGATATTAATCAGATTTTTAATGGTGAGGAAGATATGCCAATAAGAACGGCTTTAGGGGCCTGGTGCAATCGGCTTATTTTGAATGGGTTCGTCATGAACTTTCGGCTTGAAGAAGTGCTGGAGCAACTATGCAAAGAGCCATGAATTATATATATCATGACTTTAATTCGTACTGGTTGGTTGGAAGTTTTATTCGAAGCGATGTTGGTTGGTTTCAAATTCTAAAGAAGTGGAGGACACATTAGCGATTTCAAGGAAAAGTTTTCGAGAGAACAGGAAATATGGCTTGCTGAAGATTAAATCGCAACAAAATATGTTTTTGTGTGTCGACCGGCCAGTTTTTTTGGGGATTTTTGTTTCATGAAAAGGGGATCGAGGTAACCCAAAGGAGCGTTAATGCGATCGAAAGAAATTCAGCCACCAAGAATAGACGAGCTACAGAAATGATCGGCAAGATAAATTTTGTTAGAAAGGTTTATTTTTATTTTGTCCGGAAGGTTGAACCTTGTGTACATACTTATTGAGGGTTTAAAAAGCCGATCAGCAGTTTTACTTGGGGGGCAGGAGGGAAGCAAAAGGGCTTTTGGTAAATATTAAGGGAGTATTTCAGCTCTTTGCCTCCTTGTTTTGATTCCTTCATCAAAAGGAAATACCGTTTTAGGTTTTATATTTTTATCGGCTTGTAAGGAGTCAATCGGCTCGGTTTTGATTTCAAGTGAGTTGAATGGGAAGAAACGAGTTGTATTTTATTCTCAGTTGACGGCTTTCTTGGAATGCTGAGACTGTATTCTCCTGTGGAAATAGTTATGCTTGTTGTCTGCATTTTTTTTCGGTACAGGGTTGAGGATTATCTATTGATCTATTATGATGTGACTGTTATATGCAAAGCCGACGTTAGTCAGGTAGCATGCTATCTAGCTTCAATATTAAATGGTGTATAGTAAGTTGGAAAGTGGTATATTTTCCCTTGACTGGGAAGTTTGGATTGCTTTCGGTTATTGACATCACCGGGAAAGGTTTGATTAAAGGAAAGGGCTAATAGCCCGATTTTTAATTGTACGAGCATGTGAAGATTCAATCGGTCGGTTGAGATAGTGGCCATGGACTTATTCTTTTGACGGATCCGTACGTACTCATGGTTGTGGCATTCGGCATTAGTTTATAATTTTCCCCTTTAGGGGGGCATGTTTTTTTCGAGTTTTGCTTATTAATATTAAAACCAATAATGCCGACTAATATATTCAGAGCAGAGTAATGGAGAGTGCTCAAGGTTGCCAATTACTTACTCAAAGGAAAGGTTTAAAAAAACGATACCATTGAAGTCATGGGGGATTTCAATTGGCAAGTAATCAAGTAATTGGCAGGAGAATATGAAAATGCAAGAAACGATACGGTTGAATGGTTTATAATGAGAAAGTGCCTTGGGAACTTAAATGGAAAGAGTTTCGGGCTTGGGTTTACTTTTAGCAATGTATCTCGGAACAAATTTGAAGCTAATGATTTAGTCAGGGGAGTCACGGGGTAATACAAGCTAATGATCAAAGATGTTTTTAAAGAGTTGAAATTGCAGCAATGTCAGCCGATGATTGGAGGTACGATCGTGCATTCAGTATTTGAGTAATCTATCTAGTCGGCTTCTAGGAAATTAAGATATAAGGCATTAAAGTATACACTGTTGGATGACGAGCTTTATTATCGAGCAATTTGATGGATGTATTATTAAGTGCTTGGAATAGTGCGCGATTCAGGCTAAGGTTGCAATTGCGGCGAAGGTTCATGAGAGGATCTGTGGTTTACTCCACAAACGACTCACAAGATGAAAGTGGTTGCTTGGCGTACAGGATACTTTGGCCGACAATGCTGGAGGATTGTTTCAGATATATAAGGGGTGTCAGGATTGTCAGAAGTTCGTAGCAATTCAGCGAGCACCGGCGTCGGCTATGAATCCTATTATTAAGCCATGGCCGTTCAGAGGTTGGGGAATTGATATAATCAGTATGATAAACCCACCATCGAGTAAAGGACATAAATTTATATTGGTGGCAACTGATTATTTTACCAAGTGGGTAGGAGGCGATTCCTTTGAAGAAAGTTGATTCTGGGGATGCTAGTCAATTTGTTCAGGAGCATATAATCTACCGATTTGGTCTTCCTCAAACTATTACTACGGATCAAGGTTCAATCTTTGTGTCCGATGAGTTTGTTCAGTTTGCCGATAGTGTGGGTATCAAGTTGTTGAATTCTTCACCTTATTATGCACAAGCTAATAGGCAAGCTGAGGCGTCTAATAAAAGTTTGATCAAATTCATTAAGCGGAAAATTTCTGATTATCCTCAGCAATGGCATACTCGGTTGGCCGAAGCATTGTGGTCTTATAGGATGGCTTGTTTTATGGACATGAGGCTGTTTTGCCATGGGAAGTTAGAATCGGCTCTCGACGAACGGAGTTTGCAAAACGATTTAACAGCCGATGAGTATTACAACCTTATGGCTGATGAGAGCGAGGATCTTGGTTCAGTCGCGATTGCGAGCCCTGGCAAAGGTTACCAAGGATAAGGAACATGTTGCTCGCATTATAATAAAAGTGGTACCTAAAGATTTTTCGGAAGGTGAACTTGTATGGAAGTTGATTTTGCCGAGGACGTCATTGTAAATTCGGAAGGTCGCGATTGGGAGGACCGTCCGATTTAAGGTGTCGAATGGTATCGCCCTTGAGTGTTTTTCATTTGGTGTAACTCGGTTTGTGGTTTTGCCAATGTACAATGGCGATATTGTTATTCGCCCTTAGTTGTTATAATAAATTTTATTCAATGCTTTGGGAACATTGCAAAACTAGGGGGGCAACTATATATCAAAATGCTAGTGCAAAAATTTTTGAGACACATTTTCAAAGTCAATATTTAATCGGCACAAAGATTGTTAAAGATATAAAAGTGTTCGCCGATTACAAAATTCTAAGTTTTATTAACAAAAAATTATTGAGATAACGTATCGCTGGTAATGGTCGATATAGCCCTTCTGCCTAATCTGCTCTACTTCTTCTATGGCTTAGGCATCGCTGAGAGTGGTTTGGGGATAAATTTCAGGGAGACTTTGGGTTCAGGATTCAGGCAACATGCTTGGATAGGCCGATTTGAGGTCTTTGCTTTTCTGTTTCTTCAATTAGATTTTGGAGATCGGCTTAGTTTTTGTGTTCATGTCCAGCTCAGCGTTGCATTCTTCAAGTTGTGCTAAGAGTTCAATCTTGTGAGCCTTGAGCCGATCAATATTAGACTTGATTAGGCCTTCAGATAGTTGATCAAGCTTGGGATTTCTCTTCATGCACAAGTTGTCGATTAGCTTGGATAGTGGCCTCAATATCCCTGCGCTCTCGCCGTTCGGCTAGTCTTAATTTGGCTTTTTCCAGTTTAAATTGGTGTTGCTCAAGGTAAACGGCTGGGGTGAGGATATTGGCTAACTCATCTGGGATTAGAGCCTGAATCTCATGTAGCCCGAGCCCTGATTGAGCCACAATCAACCACCAGGCTATCTAGCGATGATGCTTCTAGCCGATCCAAGATTCTTCCTAGAGTTTTCTTCACATCATCAGATAAAGGGGCTAAGGTTTTTCTTGTGGTATCTTCTTCTCCTTCATCAAGATAGTCTCTGATGTCAAAGAGAAAAGATCGGCTAATACCTGCAGCAACGATTTAGAAGCAGTTAGAAACAGTCATAGCCAATCTGAATGCTTGTTTGAGACAAAAGAAACTTACTGGGATAGCAGGAGCAGCTGGTTGTTCTTCTTCCTCGACGTGATGACTCCCCACAGCTGAAGGGGTCTGGTCACTTGATGTTTGTTGTACAGGAGGAGAAGGAGGAGGGGAAGGCTGAAAGAAAACAAGTGTCAGCCAGAATCGGCTAAAAATTAACTAATGAAAGTTAAAACTATCTTACTGGTAGAGCTGGTTTAGACGTTGTTGTAGCCGATTTCTTCTTCACCGCAGTCTTCTTTTTCTGCAATTATAAGACTTGGGAATGATCGGCTATAAGACAAAATAATTATGAAAGGGATTAAAGAGAGATATTTACCCTTGAAAAGTGAATCGAGCAGAAGGAGTTGGAGGGGTTTGCTGGGCAAAGCCGAATAGAGTTGTTATTTCAAGTATCGCTTACTTTCGACTGCGGCTGATCAACTTCGTCATCAATTATCTTTCATCCAGAGCTTGGGTTCAATTGGGTATGAATCTAGGGTAAGGCAGATCTATCGCTTGGCTTGGTTTTTCTTTGTCTTCCTTCTCTTAGTTGGGGGTTGCGGATGTCTAACGCCGACCGATTCTGGTTTTTCGCTTTTTTTGCCAGCATCAGCTGGTTCTCTGAATAAGCCCTTGAAGAAGGAGGGTCGAGGTTCTTGGGGGCATCATATTCAAATAACGCGGAAGGAGATAAGCCACCTCCGTTTTAGGACATTAAACCTGGGGCATATTGGGATATCCTTACCACTGTTGCTTTGACGGCGTGAGAGGATTTTGTTTGTCTGCAATTCAAAAGGAGGATTTAGTTGAGATTAATCGGCAAACAGCTATTTAATCAGTGGAGTTTACAAGACTTAGCTTGAGGGACAACATCTGGGAAGATGTCTGTTCATATACATTGAAGCTGGTTGGTGGAATAGATCGCAGCTTTCCGCATTCACCCACCATCTGGTCAAAGGTTTTTTTTGGTTTCTCAAACATTGGGCAATTTAATGGTTGTCATACTGGGCCAGAGGGGGTCCATGAAGGGTTGAAGTAGCCGATTCATCATCAAGGTCGATGAATTTTCCTGCCGCCATGTGGATCTTGTCGGCAAGAATAATGCAATTGTGAGTTGGCCCATTCCAAGTTGTCTAGCTGGGAGCTGCATTGGATGAATATGAAATTCGTAAGAAGTTGGCATGTTTTTCCTTGATGAATGCAACAGGAAGGATGCATGGGCTGATTGCAGCTGAGAAAATCTCCTTAGAAATGACGATTGGGTAATATTTCGTGGTTGAATGTCTTCGAATCTGAAGTCTAAGTGGGTGCTCAAGTTCCTGTAGGAATCTTCAAATAACGGAAGCAAACTCGGAGCATCTTTTTTGAAAGCTTTTTCATTTAGAAGCTGCAGAACGTAATCTTTTTGGAGCAAGTTGCCGATAGTTTTGCCCGGATCAGTTGGTGTAGAAGCATATTCTCCGTATGATGTGCATCTCTGATGAGTACGCTCTTCTCCATCATCCCCTACAATCGGCTCTAGTCTTGGGAACTCAGCTTCTGATACGGGATGGCCGATTGACAACCTTCATAACTATCAGGTTTAACCAGGTTCGTAGCAGCCACCAGGGTCTACCTGCTCCAACCACTGAGCCGATGGCTATCTTAGCCGATGCATTGTTCAACATCTGGTATAGATAGCCGAGGAGAATTTTGCCCAAGGAAAATTGTCTCTTTGTTTCTAGAGCTCCAGCTAGAAATTGCCAGTTGGTTGTGGGGCCGCAACTTGATCCACAGAAAAGAAATTTTTCTAGCCACATTAACAAAATGGCCACATGTTCCCGAGGGGTGACCGAGCCCTGATCCATATATGCCGCTACATAGCCTGACCAACCTCCTATGCTTTTGGTCTTGAAGTCATATTGGTTCTTTGTGTTTCAAGCTCATAGGGTTGGCCGATGAGGTGACATCCAAACCCGTGATCATGCTGATATCTATAAGAGTTTGGGTCATCAGCCCTTGATTGAATAAAAAGGCATTAATAGTGTTTGACCAGAAGTAAGAAGCAGCTGCTATCAGGGGTTCATCTTTGGCCGAGTTTGCTATAGTAAAATCAAGTGCTTGGCCGATTCCAATTTCATCCCAGTGGACCCTCTTGCTGGCTGATACACGTTTGAACCATGTAGTTTAGCTCTTTTCTGGTGGAACTTTCTCTAGAGACGGCCAGGACTTGAAAGTATTCTTCCAGTGAGCTAGATCTGGGTTGGTTAATCTGAAGGGGATCCTATTGGATTCACCAATAATGAACTCGGTGGGGTCAGGATTGCCGATTGGGCCGAGAAAGTAGTGGTTTTCATGCGTCAGACTGGGAATTGCGACTTGGTGGGAAAGATGCTACAAATCCGAGGCAACCAGAGAAGGAAAAGCAATATGAGGTAGGATAAAATCGATCTGCTCTAAGGAAGGGGATTTAGCCGATGAGAACTTACCTCAAGTGTTTTTCGACTGATGGCGCACCAGATGGGCTGGCGGAAGACAACATTGGTGCGGGCGGAGATCTCGTTGAGGAGGAAGTCGCCTAGAAATCGCCTTTGCACCGGGGGAATCGCCGGAGAAGAGAGAGAAGAGGTTTCGCTTGAGCGGTGAAAACGGAAGTCACGGCGTGAGATTTCTCGGGGGGTAACGGTTAGTATTTAAAGTGCTGGAATAACGGTCAAAAGCGGCGGAGTGCGAAACTTGCTCGGAGTCGGTACATGGCAAATCCGGAACATTATCAAATATCCGGACTTGGGGGCATGTGTTAATGACCAAATTTGGTAACATCTGTGTCAGGACAGAAGATTTGAATCAAAGCGAAGTCGGAGGCGGAGATCGAGTTCGGAAACAGAGCAGGAGTCGGCTCAAGTCCAGATCGGCTACGATTAGGATCGGCTGGGTCTGAGTCGGGCTAAGCAAGCCGATACGGCCGATTCCGACAATACGACTTGTACGCGACATCGGGTTCAAGTTAATGTACTTCAGGATGATTGCCACACACGGATGGAGTCCGGGGAAGGCAATTGTATCTATTAATTAGGATATCTTATGTAAATTTCTTATAGATAAATGTGGGCAAAAGTCTGCCTCAAAGACTTATGGTATTTTAGAGTTTGTTAGAGATAATAGTCGTGTCCGGTATGGGCATATCTTGTAATTCTCGGGTATAAATAGACCCCGAGCCCTATGTAATTTAACAACACACACGTTCAATACAATTTCGGCGCATCGCCACCCTTTTGCTTTAGTTTTGCTTCAACGAGTTCTTGCTTTCTGGTTGAGCTACATCGGTTTCGATCTTCAACAAGAGGTAAAACTCGTTATGACGGATTGTGTTTTTTAGGATTAGTGCTTCCATCTTTGTGATACTCTAATCTTGTTTATATAATTCGTCGAGTTATCATATATCTTACATAATCTCTAGCAATATCGCCACCTAATCTACTATCGGCTAATATCTGTACACAGAGGGCAGCCGATTAAGTTAGATCTTGATGTTGATCTAGATTATATGAGATATCTACCATTCTATGAAACTTCTAGCGGCTTGATTGTCTAAATATCGTTCTTCTTTTCATACTTAATGATGTATCAGTTGAGTTTGACCTATTGAGTCGTGCTTAGAATATCGATCTCTAGCCTGCCTTCTAGTTGCCAATTAGAATAGCATCGGAGTTTTAGCCGATCGTATCTGATTTAACTATATTTGTTCTATATGCTTCAATGATATGTCAAATCAGCCCTTTATATTAAGATATTGCTGTGTCTAAGAATATTAGGCTTTTGTTCGATATATTATACTTGCTTTAATATCTTGATATAGAGTAGTATCGGAGTATTAGCCGATACATGCTAGATCTATCTGATCGGCTATGCTACAAACATATATAGTCCTGTTATTGATATATATTTCGATCTAAGTGATTTATACTGTCTCGGCATGGTGACCGATCTATCCCAATCACTTGATTTAAGTATACATCGATATAAGGAGTATATATCGTTAATATCTACAGCCGATCGAGTAGATTTAGTTCTTCTTTACTTATTCATGACTGCTGATCGATACACAGATGACATCGGCTCAAAGATAAATGATATGTCATCGGCACCTAGCCGATCGGCTATCATTTATAGATTTAACCACGGTTTCTTTGCTTCTATTTCTTGTTGATTACAGGATCAAATCAACTGACACACTAACAACATCCGAAGGCGAGCTTTGGACCTGCACTGGAGTTAAGCGATCTCCCAGGCCACATGTTTTCTGTCAACACCCTTTTGACCACATTGCTTACCTCTCTTTTTCCTTCTTTCTCCCCCCTGCTGGCTCAGAAAGATCTGATACCTCACAAATATCAGAACACCCCTTTTCACTCTCATCTATCATAGAGCCAATCCCCCTTTCCAAACCTGGAATACTCAGATTCTCTTCCACATTGTCTACCAAAACCTCTTGATGCACCATGCAAGCCTCATCTGAAAACTCCTGTCCCTTCTCACCCTCACCCTTATCCTTTTCGGCCAGTTGCTACATTCTCTTTTCAGCTTCAAATAAAGTAGCTTGTGCTAATTCTCTGGCCCTTATAGCATCAAGATTAGAATTAACTTCATCACTACTATTACCAAGATTTACCCTCCCAACATTGGCAATTTTTAGAAGGAAATCTTGACTAACAGAATGAAAGATTGCATAAGGATTTTTAGAAACCAAACCTGAAGATGAGTTGATATACGACTTCCTGAGTTCAGCTTTCAGATGGACGGGGACTTCCTTATCTTTAACTCTAGAGCTTTGTCTCTGTGTTTGCAAGACTTGCTTCTTCTTCTTCTTCTTCTTGACTTCCTAGAAAATCTCTCCCTTGTTCTGTTCCCCCATCCCACTATCTAGTACAAACTTCTCATTGTCTTCATCCTCTTCAGCCCTCATCATCTCAATGTCTGAATCAGTTGGTATTGCACATTTCTCCTCCTCTTCATCAGTAAATAGTTTCACACCCCCAAGTTTTAAGTCCACATCCATTCTTTTCAACAAATCATTACTTTTGTCGTCCTCCTGAGACATCTGGTCAAAAATATCTGGTTGAGAGAAATCTTCTGACTTCCATAGCACTACTGCTTTGTCTTCCCCCTCTTTCCCTACCTCAATGACAGTGTTACCAACATCCTTTTTCAGCAGGCTCAATTGATACCGGCAAGGTAAAGGCTTTCTGCATGGTCTCTGTGGCTCTCCTTAGAGCAGGGGGAGCAGATTGAACCTTGCCACCCCCTTTCCCTTTACTATCTGTACCTTTAGGTGACTCCTTCTTGGGACTATCCTTTTTCTCTTTACCATCCTTTTTACCCCCCATCCCAGGAGGGTAGTCATCATCTAGATCATCTGCATTATCATCATCCTCATCACCCCCTTCTACTGAGCCAGTACCATCATGGTCAACCTCTGCCTCCTATTTAATCTTGTATCCAATATCATTTATGTAGATAATCACTGAGTAATTGATGGCATTAGGATCCAAACACCCCACCTTACCCTTACAGCTCCTTCCCCTTTTAGAGATTCTTCATCAATCTCTTTAAACTCCCCCACAATGTCAGAGATGGCCCTAACAATATCATGTTTCTTAGCAAAGCTTGGTAGACCAATCACTTTAACCCAGACTACAAACAGCTCATCCACTGCACTGTCTGTCATTTTTGAATCTATCACACTAGCCTTAATGGATGAAGTCTTAAACACAAAACCCCCGAATTTGGTCACTTGCCTCCTTTCATCCTCACTAGAGAAATCAATCAGGAAATCATTGCTACTGATTTGTTTTACATTCCAATCCCATTTCTTTTCCTTGAACAAATGGGACATTTCAGTAGCCACCTTCTGAACAGACCCATTGCCTTTTTCAACAGTAAGAATCCCTCTAAACTGAGCCACTTTTTCCATATCAGGAATATCGACTTTCAAGCTGAAAAAACCCTGCTCAGGAATACCAAAACCCTTCAACTTAACAGCCACTCTATTCCCATCACTAGAACTACTCCCCCCACCATGAGCAGGACAATGAGATGAGATATGTCCCGGATTCTTACACACATAGCATAGAGGGGGTTTCTGACAATTCACCTGATGATGACCACTTTCCCCACAATTGAAACATTTGATCTCTTCCTTCTGCATCGCTCCTGCTCTCCCCACTTCTCCAACCTTCTCCTTTCCTCTGAAAAATCATCTGTCACCACCTTCCCAGGCATCTCCATCTCTGTTCCTCTCCCCTTGCCAAGATCTGTCCCCCCCCTCCTGTCAACTTGCTGCCATCCTCCTCCCTCGCGCTGCTGTTGTTGCCCCATCAAAGGAGACCGCAACTCTCACTCCTCCCTATCTTGAAAGTTTCGATTCCCCCAATTCCCCCCCCCTCCTCCTCAAAAGCCCTCCTCTTGTTGGGCACCCATTGCTCCGGACGCTGAGGCTGAGGCTTTCGATCCATCTCTCCACTCCCCTTAGCAACTTCAAGGAAGGAACTCCCGTCAACCAACTTCGCCGGATCCTCCAAATTGGCGTCGCCTTCTCCCCAAATCGCCCTATTTCACGCTTGGTAGCTGGAAACCCTAGCTGCGGACTTAGAGACCTCCCCTTCGGACCCAGACCCACCTTGCGGGGATAGCAACCTCCTCAATCGGATTCAGAAGCAAATCCCGCATGGACCACCCATGTCGGATCCCTCCACCATGAACCCGCCAAACCGCATGAGCAGTGTTGGGCTTACCTTGGGCTCGAACACCCTGGTATCCCAGCCCGCCTCCCGCTAGTTGAGACGTTCAGAACACCTCCCATCCACGGGGTCGCCGTTGAGGAAAGTCCGCTCTCCGGCGAGGCGGTGCCGCCTCGTGACGCCGCCGTCGCTGCTGCCACCACGCTAGTCGCCTTTCTATCGCCATCTTCCTCACGACCTGCATTCTAGACAACAAAAAATTTAAGTGTAAAATTTAGGTACCTCGAAGTATTTTCTCCAGGACCGTAAAATTTCTCTCAATAATAACCAAGTGGTCGATTGTTGGACCAGTGGAGAATTTAGCTCTCCTTTTCTCACAGAAATAATATTAGTCGTTGTCCTCTCATAGTCTACTGCTCTCTGGCTTGAAGGATTGATTCCCTATAATTTTTCAAAACCTGCAGTTCGGTTGATATGCACTTACCAGGCTACGTTACCAATGTGTTAAGTTGTAGTTCATCATTTCAGACATTCAGCATTTTTGAGAATGGAGCCATAGAAAAATGGTTCACAAAGCTGAAAAAAGAACATGCCACAAGAAATGAATTACACATCCAGATATTACCCCCCTACCTCAATTTTTAACATCTTCTGAACTTCACCTCAACAATGGCACCGGACTGACGGATCTGTCATTTGCCCCGCGATGCTGCTTAGCCATTGCTCCTACCCCCACGGCAAGTTGTACCTGCCCGCCGGCTTAACACAATTAGCCGTCCAGCTATGGTGAACCCGCCACACACGCAGGAACACTATGCAGATCTTGGTTTCATGAGAGGCGGCGTCAACATGGCAATACGCTAGCTGGTAGTTGGACATGCCATCAGCATTTGGTTTTCGTTGCCACAATAGGAGGTTTGAGGATGCCAGTAGGGTTGAGCTTGAGCCCTGGTAAAGGACAATTGCACGTTAGATGATTGACAAACTGCATGTGTATGTTCGGACCCGGAAGGTCAGGTTGTAGTGGTGAAATGGCAAATCTTGATACCTCCTAGGCCAACCTGAATCAGTGTCCCTGATCTGCCTCTATGCATGTGTTGTAGTTCATCTCTCTTTGGTCCTTCATCTCATATTGTTTTTATTTATACATCATTTTATCTGTCACTAAAGTGGAATGCAGAAGCAGCACCTTCCACCTGTGTGTGTGTCTATATATATATATATATATATATATATATATATATATATATATATATATATATATATATATAGATCTCTCTTTTATACTCCCAGGTGTATGTACTCCCTCTTCTTAATGGATATCCATTAGTTCATAATGAATAATTAGATAAAAAAAGAAAACACCATTCCTGTTTTTTTTTCAAATTATCTGCATGCACCGGCCGGTGCGTACGTACGACTAGGTTCAAAAAATTTAATGGTAGCTCGTTGGAAGTATATACCTTTTTTTCTCATTAAAAGTATATACTTAGCTACTTGTTGTAGAAGTATATATACTTGTTTTTGCAGTATAAGTATGTACTTTTTAAAAGTAGTATGTTAGTACATACTTCTTTTCTTTCCAACTAGTATATTCATGATTAATATTAATAGTTAATCACGAGGATTATAAGCATATACTGCATTTTTAAGAGTTCGTGCTGCTTCTTTTAATAGCTAGATACGTACATATGCCACATACCTGCTTTTACATAGAGAAGTATATGCTGCCACAGCCACATACTTGTTTTTTTACGTAGAGAAGTATATGCTGCCACAGCCACACACTTGTTTTTTTTACCTAGAGAAGTACATGCTGCCATATACTTCTTTTCTACTACTTTTTTACGTAGAGAAGTATGTGCTGCCACATACTTCTTTATTTTAAAGAGAAGTATATACTACTTTATATTAGTATATACTATCATTTTTATTATAGAGAAGTATATGCTACCTTTTGGAATACATACTATTTTTTTAAGCAGCAGTACATCCTTGAGGCTTGGCCGATACATGCATGCATGCTGTGGCGTGACTAAAAATGTTGCATGGGTCCTTTCCTGAAATATGCATGAATTTGGAAAATTGGAAGTAGCATATGCTTTCACAGAAGTGGTACACTGCTGACTTCAGAAGTAGTCCATACATTGAAAAAAAAAGGAGATACAGAGGTATATCAGCCGTGTTCACAAAATTCAGAACCAAGTGATTCCAGTTTCGTCGAAAAAAAAACAAAAACAAAAAGGTGATTCTAGTTTAATTTCAGAAGACCAGAACGTACGTATGCATGAGATTGCCAGTGTTTTTTTGGCAGCGTCCCTATGCACCTGGTTCTAACATGGATTTATTTCAGCTTAAGACGTAAAGAACTGGATAGGCAGTTGCTGCAAGCATGCAAATAACGATGAGCAGAATGAAAAAGAAACATACTGAATTTTGGAACGATT
>JAJSRW010002855.1:0-13622 GCA_022414725.1 Microglena sp. YARC | reverse complement strand
TTTATCAGACTTCAGCCTTGCCGGATATGCGATATGTGTAGTTAGGTAACAAAAAGGCCAGAATTTAATCAGACTTCAGCCTAGGTTCTACCTGCAAGAGGAATTCTTACTGTACCGCGTTGTATATGTTCAGTTGTGTTGAATCAGTTTGGTCTCCGGTATCTTGATTTCTGTCTGAACTCCGAACCATTGGATGTCGAGGCATATGATAAACAGCTACGGATCTTGTCTTCATCTTAATTACCTAGCTAGCAGAATCGTTGTTACATTAATCGACTGAACAATATGACTGCCAACATTAAAACATTGTCCTCATAATTCCTTCCAAGAGCTTTGCGAATCTAAGGAACATTGTATTTGCATATATAGTGACAGTAAAAATATGTAAGAACATAATTAAAGTCATGACCAAAACTCCGGCGATACTGCATGAGCTCACAGCTAAGACGACGAGAATCAAGTGTTACCATGCGACATTGTCAATATTTGAGAATATGATCGTTATATCACCAAATAATATGGTAGAATGAATAAAGGCACAAGCTATGATGGTGTTTTGATTTAACAACAGAATGCTACACCTGAAAGTTGAAACAAACATAGAGAATTGAATAAAAAATCACAGATCAGAGCCATTTTCACAAACAGAAAAATCACAACAAAAAGAAAGCATTGTCTACAGCATAGTAGTCACTCTGAATATCAGAATTCGTGGAAACATACTCTATCCCCACAAAATTACATCTGAACATAAAATTAATAAAGATAATTTTAGCTCTGACCAGTTATGGCTACCTGGAACTCCCCCTGTGTTGATCCAATATTGATGCTTCAACTTACTTGGCCATCATGAACTTTTAACGAATTCATCGTAGTTGATCCTGCCTCACCATCAACATCGGCCTCACCGGATCATCTCCTTCAACCTTCCTCATCTGTCAGCTTCTCACCAAGCGTTAGTCAATTACGTGACTCATATTCAGCAGCAGAGATAAAAACCATTTTGGTCCTTGTCGAACACACGGAAGCACCTCCTTGAGCTCTTCCCCTCAGAATCAGTTAATCTTTCCATCTTGCGGTGCAGCAATCGCACCGCATGGGATCAATGATTATGTAGATTCCGCTCAGTTGGGGTTCTGCCCAGCGAACGCATGACAGTTCCCAATCTTAGTAGTATACAACTGGAAGAAATAACTTTATCTCTGTCACTCACAAGTCTAAAAATCGTTCAACTCGAGTGTCAGTGTATCACTACATAGTATGTGCCAGAGTAACTGCTTTAGACTATCAAGGCTTGTCGCTGTTTAACAAACTGATAAAAGAAGAGAAAGCAAGACAAAGCCTGAGCAACTACTATGAAATGAAACAGAATCGAAGTGGTTTGTCTAAAATTGGCTTAAATATTACTCCTGATCATATATGTAAAAGATTATCGAAACAGTGAGTAGCTTCATGTTAGTGCTAATTGTAAACTTCTTATCCTCTACCACCACAGATTCTTCTGTAAAAATCCACAGAAAAACCAGGCGACCAGTGTCGTGTATTATTCATACGATGCATGGACTAACCACATTACTTACACTTTAATTCAATGGAATGAAAACGAGGACTCGTGAGAAATTATCCCATCTAAAACCTAATCAAGCCACGAATTCATTACGAACACGCGCACTAGCCAGTGCCCCAAATCTAAGAAGAGGCCAGGAAAATTACGCTGGATCACCGATTGACCGACCAGACTCTACTCCCAAACCGACGAGCACGCCTATATTTATCAAAAAAAGATCCGTGAATTTCAGAGGCAGCTAAACGCATCCCAACCGGATCCCTACAGCAAAAACCAAGCAATCGGACCACGGTAGACGACCGGTATCAGGCGTTCGGATTTAATTTAAACCCCCAAGAAAAAGATCGCCGATCTCGCTTCGGACAGCCTTTATCGATCTGGTGTCCCGCAACAAAAATTACGAGAGGAGGTGAGCGGATGGCTGAGAGCAGGTTGTTACCGGTCGCCCGTCGCTTGTCGAAGAGTGTCTGATAGGCTCGTCCTATTTTTGAACTCCGCGATCTGGTCGTCGTGAAGCTCCCCATGCGACGCAGGCGCGCGCGAGCGATGAGAGAGACGGAAGGAGAGGCAGTCGTTGGAGCGGAGAGCTTGCCCGAGTGGAGACTTGGCAGTTGTGGGTCAGGCTTACCTCCTTTTTTATTGCCAGAGACTAATCACATTTCTTACTGTCTTTCTAAGACTCAGTGCTAGGATATAGCTTCCAACTTGGCCACGTTCTTCAATAGGTTTAGCGTGAGGGAAGTTTGCCTGTAGGAGAACGGTTCGGTACTACCTTCTATTCTTATAGTTATCGATCCAACGTTATATAGAAAAAATATGCTAAAAAATACTGTAATACCTATATTTAAGGCGGGCTAATTGTGAAAGCTTCTTATCCTCTACACCAGATGCTTTGTAGAAAATCAAGAAAAAAACCAGGACAGTGTGTCGTATTATCATACGAGATGACTAACGCCAAATTACTACACTTATCTGCAAGGAATTGGAAAACGAGGACTTCGTGAGAAGATTATCCTCTAACTAATCAAGCACGAATCATTACGAAAGGCACTAGCCATGCCCCAAAGTCTCAAAAAAGGCAGGAAAATTACGCTGGATCACGCGATTGACCCGACCAAGCATCTACGTCCAAAAAACCGACGAGCAACGCTATATTATCAAAAGATCCGGAGATTTCAGGCAGCTAAAGCATCCCACCGGATCCCTACAGCAAACAAGAATGCGGGACACGGAGACGACGGATCAGGCGTTCGATTTAATTAACCCCCAAGAAAAAGGATCGCGATCTCGCTTTCGGACAGCTATGATCTGGTTCCGCAACAAAATTAGGAGAGGGAGGGGGGAGTGAGGCAAGGGTAACGTCGCGTCTTGTCGAAGAGGCTGAAGCCTCTTGAACTTCGGCGATCTGGTCGTCGGTGAGTGGTCCGCATTGGACGCAGCGAGAAGCGAGCAGAGAGAGAGGAAGGGAAGGAGAGAGTCGTGGGGGAGGAGAGCTGCCCGAGTTGGAGACTGCAGTGTGGGTAGGCTTTACCTCCTTTTTATTGGCAGAGAAAACTCACGATTTCCTACTGTTTTTTTCTAAGACTAGTGCTTAGGTAGGCTTCAACTTGGCACGTTCTTCCAATGGTTAGGTTTGAGGGAATTGCCGAGGAGGGAGGTTGGTACTACCTTCTATTCTATAGTATCGATCCAAGTTATATAGAAAAAATAATGCTATTAAAATTACTGTAATACCTATATTTAGGGTAGGACTAGAGAAATTTTGATTGATTGTGGATAAAAAGGTACTTCTAAACTCCTTTCTTTTTGAAAACTTTTTTCCAAAAGCGGCCTCTAATTTGGAATGGGAATGGCAGAAGTACATGCACTAGAAAAGGTCTCAAATACTAATGTATTATGTGTATGTGGTCATCAAGTAGGATCCTAACAATCATAGTAAATCAAAACGAAAATAGACTGGTGTCCACTAATAGTATATCACAATAAAACTATCTAGTACTTTGACATATCAAGCAATTTATATTTTAATGAGTGATTTGTAGGGTTTGTTATTGTAGAGCTAAATGTTGCCTGCAAAAGTTTGGAGTACAGTTTTATCAAGCTTCAAGCATTCATCCTCCAAACTCTACCATTGTTGTTTTATGCATTGCTTTCAAATGAATTGTCAAATTAGAACCTATGTTTTGGGGGAAAACTGAATTAAATGAAATCCCATATTAAAAACTGAGATAAAGATAGGCTATTATATAAATTGAAACTACATTCAATTTGATGCTTGAACTTGTTTCTCTGCTAAGAAATAGCTAGATGTTGTCGCGGACATAAATATAGTGTAGAACTGGGTGCCAAGGTGGGAGGAGGTGCTTAGGGGTTCTATAGGATCCTTCGCTGAGATTGATCCACTGTTGTCACCTAAAGTGGTGTGTTTCTCTTTGCAAATTGAGAGCTGCTGAATCAGCTGATGTAGGAAAAGAAAAGGACGACTCCTTAGCCTTAGGAAGAGAAAATTCTACTTTTTGATTCTACGATTGTCATCGGCAACATAGTATTTTATATGGACAGATATCATGGTGGCCCGAAGATAAGGGAAGATATTGTTCGTAGATCTAAAATCATTGAGTTTTTTTTTCTTAGACAAAGTTTTGAGTTTGACGCAAGTTTGTAGAAAAATAGTACTAATAATTTTTTTAATACAGAAATAAATATACTATCGAAATATATTTAATGTTAAATTGGGGATGAGGAACTATGTTGGTGTTCGGGAGACGAGAGAATGGGGTTATTGCTGGGGAATTTTCTCTAGGGAGAAGTTCTTGAGTCATCCACCTAAAAATTTTGGACTAAGAAAAGAAATCAAACACCTATAGACTTCCAACATATGAAATGTTAAGGGAGTAATTCAGTGTAAGCTTCCCCCGATGTCATTCTGAAAATTATCATTGTGTGTCCGATAATCGGACAACGAGGGAGCAGCATAGATCAGAGCAGCAGTAGTTAGTTTGTTTGAAAGTGATTGTTTGGGCAAACACTAGGATCAGACTGCGCCGGGGCAGACGGCGAGCAATATTAGCGTAATGGGCTTGTGAGTTGTTGGTGGGATATTTTACAGGGAACCAAGAACATTCCTCCTCTAGACCATATCATAAAATTTTTGTCTAGTGGCGGGGCAATGCGCGCAGAAAAATACCAAAAGGTTTCGGGAGGCCATTTGACGCTAGTATAGTTTTCAGAGGGGTTTGTTGAGAGCACTTTGCGGCAGGTATCAGGGATTCAGTTCAGCGAACAAAGAGGTCCTCGAGCATCTTCAACATGGCGGCGCCAAAGAGTACCATGTTTACATAGCACGAGACTGTGGGGTGGTTTTTCTTTAATCGCACTGGTGGGTTTTATCGGGGAGAGCCTATCCTCAATGGTAATGGCCGCACGCGCACTTCTATAAGTATTTGTTCTCGGCTGCATTTATCCACTCACAACTAAATACGTGCGTGTCTGGCCACTCTAGGCTACTTGATGGCTTTTTTCATTCTGCAGTCTGATAGCACACGATTTGCTCTAACTATTGGGCTAGGGGGTGACGTATTTCTCCTATATGGGCTTTAGTAATTAAAAACAAAAATTAGCATGTGTCATGTGCATCAGACGAGGTCAACAAGTCCATGTACACATTGTCTAGAGCAACTTAGGGCAAGAACAATGCCAGATATGCTTTAGCTAGACCTCAACAAGATGTAGGGCCAATACACTGATCGAACAGACATATGCTCCATAATGTATGTGGTCTCAAGTAGGGTCCATGCACAAGCTACATAGCAACTTAAAACGAGCAGTGCAAAGACATGCTCTAAGCCAAACCTCAAGTGTCATGCAGGAGCAAGACATTAAATAGACACATACTCCACAGTCCACACTACATGTGGTCTTAGATAGGTCCATACATAGGATTCAAAGCGAATCCCACCTAATGATCTGCCCCGGGTGAGCCATGAAACGTGTAAGGCTCCATAGAGATACACGACTCCTCACTGAGTGCGAACATAGGGGTGGAAGTCCACCCTAGCACCGCGGGGATGTTAGGAAAAAAGCCCACTGTGTATAGCCTTAAGAAAAATTCTACTTTTGATTCTAACATTGTCATCGGCAAACATAGATTTTATAGGACAGATATCATGGCCGAGAAGGGAAGATATTGTTTAGATCTAAAATCATGATTTTTTTTCTTAGACAAAGTTTTGAAGTTTGACCAAGTTTGTAGAAAAATATACTAATATTTTTAATACAAAATAAATATACTATCAAATATATTTAATGTTAAATTTGATGAAACTAATTTGGTGTTCAAAATGTTACTAATTTCTCTATAACTTGATCACACCTAAAAATTGACTAAGAAAAAAAATCAAACAACTTAAATATGAAATGAAGGGAGTAATTCAGAAGCTTTCCCCCGATTCATCTGAAAATTCATGTGTCCGATTAATCGGACAACGAGGGAGCAGCATAGACAAGCGCAGTAGTTTAGTTTGATTTGAAAGTGATTGGTTGGCAACACTATCAGAACTCGCAACGGCACAATATTAGCAGTATGTCTTGTACCTGGTGCATATTTTACACGGAACCAAACATTCTCTCTACCATACAAAATTTGCTAGTGCGGCAATGCCACAAAACCAAAAGTTTCGAGCCATTGACGCTAGTATAGTTTCAGAGGGGTTGGAATTTGCAGATAGATTCAGTTCAGGACAAAATCCCAGCATCTTCACATGGCGCGCAAAAGAGTACATGTTTAATACACGAGACTGTTTTTTTCTTTACCTATCCAAGAGCCTATCTCAAATGTAATGCACGCACCAAACACTCGCTGCATTTACCCACCACAACAAAACGTGCAAGCAGGTGCCAAGCGCAGTGCAGCCCAGGCATCCTGCTATCTCTCTCACCCAACTCTGTTGGACACCGTTTGGTAGATGTTCTTCAGCTGAGTATTCCACTTGTCTATGGCTTGGTATTTCCTCATTCCCTTCGACCTGCGAAATGCGAATCGGATCACCTTCAGAAAAGCAATCGCATAGATAGAACAATGTGATGGAAAAAGCAGGGGGAATACGCACCTGTCACCAGTTCTAGTAATTGTTCACCTGATCTATGTGGCCCTGGATTCGGTTATCCAGAATGAGTGAGACAAGAGCTGCTCGACATCCTTTTCTGGGAAATTTAGCTCCTACATGCAAAACATTGACAGAACAATCGATGACAAGGCATCTTGTACACTGTACGAAAGCAAATTTCACAAAAAACTAGACCTCCGTGAGGAACAGCATAGGGTCTGCACGATTAAGCGCACATGATTTCAATTGAACTGGAATCACCTAGTTTGGGCACACGACAGAAAAAGATCAAGCTTCAACTATATTTCTTGCAACTTCCTAAAATAGCACGAGTATATACCAAAGTTCCATGTTACTAATAATTTTCATGCACCATTTGTTATCACAAGATATTGTCATATTCTTCTGGTATTGGAGCAAATGCACATTATCTGGTGTTGGACAAGAACAGATTATCTAGACAAATACTAATCTTTAGCTCACATCAATTTCTGTCAGCAAAGATTATCATGAACATTTAAGAGAGCGAGTATTCACCTGTGAAATGAATGGAATCCTGATTCTAGTATATGGCTTAATAAGCTTGAGCAGAACTTGAGTTCTGATGTTCTTCAATAGGTCCTCAATATAATTACGGATGAAAGGATCGTCCATTATTGTTCTTCTGTTGCTCTGAATTTTGTTTGTAACAATCACATCAGAAATCCAGAATCAATTAACAGAATAACTAGCTTAGAATTGCTGCAGAAAATAGCAAGATGGATAATGTTCAATAACACTGACCTTTAGAATCTTTTCAATTCCATGATGTCATTCTTCTGATATGCTGCAATCAAGTTTGTCATGGCGAGGATCTCAGGATCATTTTTGTACCTGAAAGCATCAAGGAGTTACAGGGTGGCATGAAATTAAGATACAAGATTTATGAGGGAATCATCAAATGTCTTACGGCTTAGCCTCTGCCCATCAAAGGGATTCACTTCAGATTCCATCAACATATTTGCAAGAACAAGATATCTAATATGCAGTACAATAAAAAAGGATGAGGAAGTTCTAAATTTATCAATATACGAAATTAAAATGGAAAAGAAATGCAGATGATTTGATTACTTCAGGCATTGAATTCTCCGCGGATTGCCAGCTTCATCATAGTTTTTGAATGCTTCAAAGAAATCAGTTGCAGCATCTGCCCATTGCCTCTCAGCCATGTGCATCTTTCCACCACATTCACGAATTATACCCATGATTCTTGGATGAGGTATCGCTGATTTGATGGAAAGAGCTTTTGTATATAGTTCCTGCAGCAGAGGTTCACTTCAGAAAGTGCATTTCATGCTAACTGCCTAAGGCAGGAGAAAGGTTTGAACCCAATATGGGTCAACATAGTACTATAAATGAAATAGGCTAAATATAGTCAATGCTCTTATAAACATATTGTCCAAAATAGGTACAAAAGACAGGCATCAGCTTTGTAGGTTTTATTTTATAAAGCTGTAGAAAATCAATAATTTAGCAAGGAAGTTGTGTGCTCACTATACCACCTGATTTCAGGCAAGCATATTATGCAAATGTATAATTGTATACTCAGTGGCAAATATCCTGGTATCAGTAACATATCAACCTATACAAATTATTGTCAAAGGAATAAACCGGCAAAAACAGCAGAAGGATGAAAAGTTATCTTTATATCTGCGTTCTGGCTGCAGTCAACTGTGTTTTTTAACAAATATACAGCTAGAGTACTGCAATATTGAACAAGAAACTGACACAAAATCTTGAACAGTAGTAACCTGTAATCCAAAATAATCACGTGTAAAAAGACTGACAATATGTCTTACCTTCAATTTTTTGTTGTTCTTTGTTTCAGTGTACATTTGGATCTCAATAGCATAGACTTCCAAAAGTTGTGTGCCTTTCTTCTGATCATCAGAACCATCTTCTCTTTGACAAGATTTATGCAGCTCCTTCAGTATCTACAGGAAGAAGTTACGAGCAAAATAATTAGAGTAATGACTGCAGAATATGTAAAGAAAACCAATTGACTAGAGAAACTTGTATAAGCACCTTGCTCATCCGGCCATACTCCCCATGTCAAACCAAATTTTGCAAAGCTTCAGGTTTGTCTTAAACCATAATCTCTGCGCAGCAAAGAATAGCAAGGTATAAAGAACAATCTTTTGGTACATAAAATTCTAATTTGGATAAGGCAAGAAACTGAACCTCATTCTTTGCCTCTTCAAGTGCTTTCAGTGTTGTCTGGTAGAACTCTTGCAGAAGAGAGAAGTTTTGACTAGCTGATCCGGAGACAAAATCCATAATGTTGTTTATACATTTCTCACTGTAGTTACGTGTCACAGCAGATTTGATGTATGTCAACATCTCCCTATAGGCATCCATCATTTCTTTGTACTTCCCAAGCTTATAATACAGCTTCACTGTTTGTTTCAGAGCTTTGAAACCCCTATAAAGAAAAGAGTTACAGAACTGACGTCAGATCTCTAAAATATGAGTGGCTGTTGGATACAGATACACTTGATTTCACTGACAACTTATAACACATTACCATTGAAAAAAAAGGATGTCCATCAAAATATGCAGCCCTCCAAAAAGGCCACTAATACTTCAGTTAGAATTCTATTTGTGGCTCAAGCATATCCTATATTGGGAATCTGGGGGATTCCTGGTCAACATAATATGACCTGAGGTTTTAAGATCTTAGGTCTGAACTTTGAGAAGGCTCGAGCTGATGGTTTGTGATAAACAATTTTCATACATCTTTACTGCACAAAGAGTAGGTGCTAGTGATGTCATGTTATATCTTAAATTGTTAATCTTCTGTGGATGGATCTACGTAAACAAGAATTTGTTGTTTGTAATTTTTTTCTAATACTGCACCATGCACACATTCATTCAAATATATAAAAGACCGGTTCATGAAACCTTATTTATTTTTAAATTTTTAGGGCAATTATCTTGGCATTTGTAGGATCAGAATACAGACTATATCTAATTGAAAGTCTTAACAGCATACAGGCACTGTGCTACCATAAAAAACATACAAGTACATGAAGGTATGGAGTCCCTGAAGCTTAACGATAACAAGTAGCTCATATGGGCATGTTGACAGTCGAATGCCAATAGAATTTAGAGTTCATATGTCCAGGAACTTTATATTGTAGATGGACCTATACAGCAACTAAAATCGACATCATTATAGATACAATTGATCCCCAGTAAATGTAGTTCTTACTAAATCTATCTTACATGGTGAAAGCCATATCACCCCTCTTATTCTCTACCTTTGAATGAGTACTCAGTGGCACAGATGGATAGGTAGGCGAACCACTTAAGCTTTGCCTTAGACTGACGGAACAAAGCTAAGAAGTAGGCAGAATGGAAAAAGGAAAGGGACAAGGGCGGTCGTCGCTTGGCGCGAAGGCTGCTGGTTTGGTACGGTACTAAAGGTCCTCGGGTGTTTGATTCATTCTGCTGAGCCCAACACTTTAGGCAAGCCCACAAGACAATAAAATCCAACATCTTTTGTGAACCGCACAGAAGGCAAGGTTTTAATGTCTAACCAATAGGATGCATACAGACGTTCAAGAATGAAATATTAAATGTGAAAGTTAAAAATACGGCATCACCAGAAGAATGTTTTCAATTATATATTTTATTTCATTTTGCAACCATAGAATTTGTTCAAAATGACACCTTCCTTACCACATGCGTAATAAGATATTTCAGCAGGGTATCAACTAGTAAAATGTTATATAAGGCTTACCATTCAGCCTTTTCAGGCTCCATACGTACTACTTGATCGAAGCCAGCAAGTGCACCCTCAGGGTCTGTCTCAACCATACCTGTAATAAGATATTTGAGCAATGTCATATCATAAAGCAGCATATACATGAAGTAGCATTTGTAATTGTGTGGTAACAAAAGACAAACACAATTTATGCAAGAATCCCCATGCTCCCACCTCACAGACCATATGAACTAGCTTTCCATTTCAGAAACAAGAAATAGGAGTAGCCATAATTCATCTACCTCTGTTGGCTTTTTAGGGCATATTTTATTTTGAAAAAAAAAACTTCAAGATTAAACTTTGACTATTCATTTCACATAATAAAATATAATCATAATAGCCATAAAACTAACTTTTTAAAAATATTTTGACTAATTGTTGACCAAAATCTACGAAATTTTACTTCTCGAAAGCGGGCATATGCCTAATAAAAATCAATAGAGGGAGTTTTTTTTTTTCTGCCAGATAACACTATTTGTGATCAATTTGATTCCAAGGTCGTCATGGGACAAACCGACAGCCACAGCACTTGAGGATGCAATGGCGTCCAAGCGGCCACCTTGGCATCCCCAATGCAAGGTAAGGTGAGCTTTAGTAGAGGAGAATACATGAGCAAAGCTGAGCAGAAAGAAGAAAATCAAGCTTAGCAGGTTAGCAGAGCAAATGAGAAGCAGCAATGGATAATTGGAGACAGTGACAGCATTGCTGCGCCAACAACACCAGTACACCACACCTTCCCTTCTTCGGTTATTCCTTCTCTTAACCTTCTTTTCTCTATACCTACTCCACCATAGGCCATGCACACTCGTTAACGCCCCCTCCCTCACACAGTCACGTGACACTGCCAGCTGACCCCACCCAGATGCTCGCCATGGACAGCTAGCATATCCTGGATGACCACATATATGCGCCAAGCAAGTAAGCCTCTGCCAGCATCCTCCTCAGGCCTCCTACTCTCCTAGATGCCACTGCTATGACTTTTGATAAGTGAGACCCGTCTTTCTAAAAAAGAAGGGGCACTCATGGAGTAAGGTAAGTGAATCATCGGTTTTGGGCATAGGCAGCCCTCTATTATAGATCCCAATTGCCATCTCAGATACACTACTTTACAAGAATGAATCATCACTATTGCACTTAATACATATCCATGGAAAAGAAGGATATCATAGAAATTTTTGTTTTCCTTTTTTGGATCCCCATGCATTCCATTATTCACGTAACTATGGATTAATTGTCCCTGCCTATCCAAATGGTAGTTGTCTAAGAGCGCAATTACTAGAGAAACTCTATTTTCGTATTGGTAAATTGGAACATAGTGTGACTCTTCAATGTTGCGAGAACTAGTCCCTTGGCCTCCTCTTCAGTTTTTCCCTTCCCTGATCCAAAAGATGGGTGCACCACCTAACTGGCACTGTATAGGCATCGGTAAGATGTGCAGGCCAGACTCTGGACCTAGGTTCTTAACTACCGGAGTGAAGAAAAGGCCAGATCAAGAAAAGGGCATTGTCTAGGCGATGCCACAACAACCATGATTGGGTTTGTACAAACATATCGGCTTTTTTCCTTCTTTTTTTTTTTTTGAGGAAAGACACTGCATAATTAGTAGTCCGCCTGTTAAGATTATGTGCACAAATTTGTAAAGCCCTTATGTTTATAACAACTGGTGGCATTAATTTAACCTCCTTTATAAGGCTAGAAAATTCTACGTTGATCTTTAGAAGCAAATGATGAATTCCAAGAAATTATCGATCCTCAAATTAATTTAGTCATGTAAAATTATAAGCAGTGAAGATTATCTTTCATAAAAGTAGAAAGTGAATCATTAAAAAAAAAATCTTTCCAAATGTTCCATACACAGAAAGGTAAGGCAGTTCAATCAGATGTATTCAAAGAAAACAATGCACATGCCCCAACTAAGTCTTTGTATTTTAATAGTGGCATGATTTATAAGCTCATGAAGCAACAACTATCAGGTATTCAGTTTTCATACAAACTAAATGTCCCTTTTTAGTTGGGAAGTGTTTTTTTTCGCAGAACCAAAAATGTTAGTTCTTAATTACAAGGGACACAATAGGACTAACCACACAGTCGGTGGAAATAAGCAAGTAGTACTTTCACTTTATTAAGATTCTGATGGTGTAGGATATTCATGGTCAGGTTTAAAAAAAAAACGTCCTAAGAAATTCAAGAAAAATATATACATACATGCCCATCAACAAAGTCACAGTTAAACCGGCAATTACACGCAAAAGCAAAGCAACATACATACATGCATCATAGAAGGGAACCCTAAGAGAACAGCTAAAAATCAGGGATTTGGCTGGCACACAATCATGGTGGCCTCTCCTCGAATACTACACTACCACACTACATACACAGGGTCCGAGAAAACGCACCCCGAGGAAACACAAGAATGAAAGAGATTGGAAGCGAACCCTTTGGAGTTGTAGTACTGGTTCTCGATGTCAACATCCTGCTCCTCCGGCTCGTCGTCGGAGTACTCGAACCCGTAATCCTCCATGTCCGCATCTGGAAAAGGAACCGATCACGGGGATGAGAGAAGGGGGTGCGGAAACGACAATCGAGCGAGGGCGCGAATCGGATATCGGGGATTACCGGAGCCCATGTCAGCGGCGGCGGTGGCGGCGGAGAGGAGAGGCGACCCGCGCGCGACGGGCGGAGAGGGAGGGGAGGGGGCGAGAGCTAGGGTTTCCGAGACCGCAGCGGTTTGCAGTTGCGGAGGCGGATGCGGAGAGAGAAGAGAGGAGAGGACGAAGGGAGGGGGCGACTTTTGCGTATAAGCCCCTGGGAAGTTAGGGATTTTAAGACGGAGACGGAATACACCTGAATAATAGGATGCTTCTCTCTCCCTTTTTTTTCACGAAAAAACAGGCAAATGTTTGGATTTCTCAGGGGATTTTTATGTTGTGTTTTTAGGTTGATTGATTTTTCATGTTGGGTTAATAAAGCAGAAAATTGATGATTTTGATTTAAAAGCGAGTAACGATTGTAGTAGAGAAGGTTGGTTGTTGGGGTTATGTTAAAAATTAGCCGACAATGCACACCTCTCCGGTATTTATCACTCTAATTTATTGCTTTCACCATATGCATGTCCATGCCTCTTCACCGATGCAGGCGATTGATT
>JAJSRW010002685.1:0-12221 GCA_022414725.1 Microglena sp. YARC | reverse complement strand
TTAAGCAAGCAAAACAGCAAAGCTGCAGATCTACGAATTTTCTTGAGTTTAAGGACATATATACGTCATACATTCATACATATGTAAATGAAATTGCTAAAAGCTGGCGATGCCTTTGGATTTCCTCCTAACAGATTTTTTAGCCTTTGGATCATTTTGCTTTCAAGATTCTTGCAACTGGGATGGGAAAAAATGGTGTGCATGCGAGGACATGGGGAATGGGCCTCCTACCCTCCACTTCACGAGGATGCTTCCTTTCTACTAATTCTAGCATCAGTTATACTGGTTAAGGTAAACTTATGCGTTAGTTGCACTGTAACAACAATACAGTTACAATGTAATATATTGTAGTTATATCGTAGCCTATGTTTTTAACCTAAATGCTTGCAACCGAGTCAGCTTTGTTGTATTGTCCTTTGAGGGTCATTAGCCACTTTTCATGGCCATTGATGTTGGATTTCATGGCTGAAAAAATCGAATGTTTTTATCCCTGAAACTTTCAAATTTCCTATAGGTAGTTTCTATATAAATGGTTAGATGCGTTGATAGTTGATGCTAGGCCAGGTCAGCTAACCCCACAACTTTTCAGAAACCCCTTGCAAACCTTCATTTTTGTATGAAAATCTATAAAAACTTAGATAAACGACCTCACTTAAACATAGCGCCACTATATCCATGAAGCTCAATATATTTTCCTCCTGGCCTTCTTGTTCGCTACATGGATTGTGAGGAGGCAACCGAGCAATGATTCTAGCTCTAGATCGAATCTCACACAATAGAGTTGTCTATTGATCGCTATCAATTCGGCACCAAACCATCAAGATCGACGAGCACTCTGTAGACGTGTCCTCTCCCATCCTGCTATCTTTCTTACAAGTTTGTGACATGGCTGGTATTTATCTGTAGGGGTAGATATAGGATTGGCCCAAGCCTCAGGCCTCCAATCCTAGGCCTCGGGCCATGGCTATTAAACGTTTGTCTGCGTTAGTTGCTATTAAACGTTCTAGTCTGTTAGGGTTCACCTTTCCTGTTGGGTGCCAAATCCTGACCCTAGCGATATGAATTTTTTTGGCCATATTTTGACAAATTCGGTCAAATTGTATTGTTTCAAATTTGAATTCGCCGAAACCATTCAAGATTTCACTTGGAATCTACTTTCATCCCACAAAACCTCAGAATTTTGCGATTTGTGACCCATTTTTTTTCGAAAACTCATCCATCTTCTTGGTCGATCTCCGCGTAGAGCCTTAGACAGACAAATATGTGAGCTGTGGATAGATTTGCTTGTCTAGCTCTGTCTGCGAGTTGTGTGCAGTGTGGCTGCTCGTATCGATCGTAGTGGACCACGTACTATACGTACATAAGTTGAATAGGTTTAATTCTCTGAATTTCCATCTCATTCTGGCGCACTCTCTGAATTCTCATTATGTTTTGATCTTCTTCCTTTTGATTTGCTGGTTCTTTATGCCTCAGCTGTTGCTGTGGAACTTCACATGCATTGCATGTTGTACTAGCATGCAAGCATCCTCCATGGATGATGAGCTCCTCAACACAATTGGGGAGCAGCTAATTGTGCTAATCAATGAATTGAATCATGTCCTCTCCTGATAAATAGCTATGGGGCCAACTAGGATATGCCTGAATCTTCAGATATTCAGAGTAGTACTACCAAACAACTGGCCCTTGTCCTTGATAAAACATTCATTTCTTTTATTACAAAATATATTAAATAATCTATTATATTTTCTATCATGCTCTCCTACAGGGGGCCATGGTTTGCTGTCTTCTGTCAGGGAAACCATAGGGGTTCAATGTTCATGTCCTGGAAGCAAGAACAGCCATGGGGATGAGAACAAGGCAAGCCACAAACAACAAGAGACCAGCTTTCTCCTTTGCAAATCCAATTGATGTGGCCAAGAAAAAATAAAGAAATCATCACCTTCCTTTCTGATCCACCTCACAGTCTTTACATACCAGTACAAGCACCACCCTATAGCCTGCCTGACACTAGCTTGTAGTGTGCCAATAGCATAGCCTGCTCATGTGCACATCACAAACCAAAACCTAATAAATCCAAGAGGTGTACCGGTGTATGTACATGTGTACATATCCAGTGGCACTGTGCAGCGCAAATGCATGCCAGCACAGCACTCACTACTGGATTTTTTTTTACTATTGGATCCTTATAGAGAACTTATTTTATAAATAGACTTTTATAAAACTTATAGAAAAATAGACTCATAGCTAATTGTTAACAACTTCAGTGTGGAAGTTGAATGTCTTAGCGCTAATGATCCTAACGCCGAAACTTGGCACGGCGGCACCCATGGCAATGAGGCCAAGCTAGAGGTTGCTGTGGCAAGAGTTTGGCACAGTTTCTTTTGGCGTTGACTCTTCCCCATCTACAAACGCACTTCTCTATCTCCTGTCCTAACCTTCAATTCAAATCCTATTGAGCTGGTGTCAAATTTTACAAAACAACATATACTGATTTATTTCTCCCAAATTTACTTTTAATTTTGAAACTCAATATGTGGATAAGGGTACGGCCCCCTCCATTTCCTCCTTTAAATTATTTTGATTTGATATCGGATTTCACGCGAAAATTGACACAACAAGGTAATTTGTTTCATTTCCTCCTTTTTAAAACTATTTGGATTAAGACGTGATGATGAGCGGGGAAGATCGATGCTAATGATATAGGCATCAACCTTAGCAAGCGTATGGACCCTTAGTGGCTAGGGAAGCGTGTACGT
Source organism: Microglena sp. YARC (assembly GCA_022414725.1). Classification (NCBI taxonomy): domain Eukaryota; kingdom Viridiplantae; phylum Chlorophyta; class Chlorophyceae; order Chlamydomonadales; family Chlamydomonadaceae; genus Microglena; species Microglena sp. YARC. The sequence goes on along the minus strand of JAJSRW010002685.1, from coordinate 9,465 downwards.
GCTCGGTACAAAGATCATGTTGATGTTGAGATGTTTAACCTTCGCGCCAAAGACACCAGCACCAAGTTATGAAACCATTTATGCAAATAAGTTTTTTCTGAGACCTATTTATAGAATAAATATTTGAAAAAGGGTGTAGAGTGTAAAAAATCCAGCACTCACTACACGATGGGATCAGATGAGATGAGCAAAAGATGTACTGTTACTGTAGCAACAAGAAAAGCAGCAAAAGGGCAAGGTCATGCAGCTAGTAGTGTGCTTCTCTCTCTCTCTCATCATCCCAAAAGCAGCAAAGCTAGCTAAGCTCTGTCTGGTTGCACTGACGGATAAGCTTTGCATATGCCTAGCAACCAACAACATCTCTCCTACTACTATGGCTGCATGCTGCTACAGTCCTATGGCCATGGCAGCCTCATCACACACTACTTAACTCTGAAGATTTTTGTCGTGGTTGCTGTCTTTGCTGCCGCGGAGGAAACGTAGTACGCTCTGCTTCACGTGCGCTAGCAGCAGCGTAGTCTTAGCTCCATCTACTGATGACGGTGAATTGGTGAGTGACAGATCGATCAGCGTGCATCGATCCGATTTGGACACCGCGCTGCTCGATCTCTGCTAGCTAGCTGCATCTGCTGCTGATGCTGTAGCTGAGACGGCCATGGATCCGAGCCATGGTTGAATGTTTAGTTGGGGAAAAGAAAATTTTTGGGTGTTACATCGGACGTTTGACCAGATATCGGAAGGAATTTTCTCGGACATGAATGAGAAAACTAATTTCATAATTCGCTGGAAACCGCAAGACGAATCTTTTAAGCCTAATTAATCCGTCATTAGCACGTGTGGGTTTACTGTAGCATTTATGACTAATCATGGACTAATTAGGCTTAAAAGATTCATCTCGGCAATTTCCCTTCTAACTGTGCAATTAGTTTTTATTTTTATCTATATTTAATATTTTATGAATGTATCCAAACATTCGATGTGATGTTTTTGAAAAAAAAAAGTGAACTAAACATGCCCGAAATCGAAGACCACACTACACTACCATGGCGCCATGGAGAGGCGGGATCGAGCTAGCAGCTGAAGCTATGAGTTGTCTCTCTAGCTAGATACAGAGGGTGTTTAGATCCAGGGGTATAAAGTTTTGACATGTCACATTGGATATTGTATAGGGTGTCGCATAGGGTGTTCGGGCACTAATAAAAAACTAATGACATAATCCGTCAATAAATCACGAGACGAATTTATTAAGCCTAACTAATCGTCATTAGCAAATGTTTACTGTAGTACCATATTGTCAAATCATGTAGCAATTAGGCTTAAAAGATTCGTGTCGCAAATTAGTCGCAATCTGTACAATTAGTTATTTTTTTAAGCCTATATTTAATACTTCATGCAGGTGTTCAAACGTTCGATGTGACATGATGTAAAATTTTACCATCCGTTTTGCTCTAGCAGCTACCTCTTGTTCTGCTACCTGGGGCGTCGAGATTGGTTGGCTGGCTGGCTTTGCAAATAAGTTTGTGCATGCTGCGACATTGATTCTCTTGCAGCGAATTGAATCTGTCTCAGGGTTTCTTCTGTTGCATGTGTGTAGTGGTGGAAGGTGGAGTATGTTTATAGCTCACTGTCTCGAATTAAGGTTGGGATCCAACATGGGGTGGACGCAATTGTACACGCACGATCGATTCTCTCCCTTGATTGAGTTGTGGACGATCGAACGTTCAGTTATGTTATGTACAGTGGCGGATGTAGGATTTTGAGGAGGAGTAATTACTCAACAAATATAAGTGTGTTGTCCTTTATGTTTGGTGGGATATATAGGATTAGGGCATTTGAGATAGCTAGTTGTCTTCCAGATTAGAAGTGGTGCGAGTAGAAATCTTGAAGATTAGATTTATTGAGAAAAAACATCGAGAATTAAGTATTAGGTCTAACTAAGTATATACGTGTAAATATGAGTATTTATAGGAATACCCGAAAATCTCTGCATCCACGGATCCACCACCGTTATATATCTTACGTTTTTTTATGGGGCTCTGGCTTCTCATCTCACCCCTCAAGTGCTTAGAGGTTAGAGCACTGCACGTAACTCTATAAGTAGATGACGAGATAACTACTCCTCTTGTTTCATAATACTTGTCATTTTAGCAAACTTCACAATTATTCCCGAGGCATCATTAACTTTAATTAACAACTGTGCAAATATGCATAGATGTAATGATGAAAGGTAGACCGGTAGATATGGAAGATATACTATGTCTAAAATTGCTTTGGAATATTAGAATGATAAGAAAAAAAGTTGAATGTTGAATGACAAGTAACGCGGAACGAAGAGATCAAATATTATGCTTTTGTGACTGGTTTTGAAACAACTGCCAAAGAGAATAGGTACAACTAGGCATCACATCATTTACTTGTTATCTTATCAGCTATGCATTAAAATATTTTTTTATTTTGATGATTTTTATTATAGTTTATTTTTCAGCATCGACTTGTAAACTGTAAATAACAGTACAAGTTTTACCCATAATTTACTTTTGGTTGCTTTGTTTATATTTTTATGCCTTATCAGCTATAGCTCAACATATGAGAGTTTATATGCTGGAGTAAATCACATTTTGACATAGAGTAAAACCTCCTCCCCCTTAAAAAAGATAGTGTTTTTAACTAACTAGAATATGAACAACACTGCAATGTCAACGGCTTGTCATACAAAACACCTATTAGAATTCTAAATTTGCAATGACAAGGAAATAAACTACAATTAGGCCGCATAATATTAGTAATGCTTACAATTAAATAAAATCATTTTACGAAACAATTAACCTTTATTTCACTCTAACAAAATTTATATACATTCCAAATACTACTTGTGCAACTGAGAGAAAATCATAATTTCGTAGGCCATTTATGAATTTGAAAAAATGCTGCATTTAGAACAACTCTAAATATAAGATTGAAAAGTAAACGGTTTGAATTTTTAGTTCAGGCAATGTCATGTTTTAAAATTTTAGTTTATCTACAAAATCTCATAAAAAATGTTAATGGGGGTGCTTGGTTAATCACTATAAGTTTGAAAAACTACGTACCTGTGTTCGGCAGATAAAGAGTAGAGAAGTCTCTCGTTTTCCGCGCGCATGTTAACCTAATTGTTAAATTGTATGTTTTTTTAAAAAAGTTTCTATACGAAAGTTGCCTTAAAAAATTATATTAATTCGGTTATAAATTTTAAAATAATTAATAATTAATTAATTGTACGTTAATGGTTCACCTCGTTTTATGTATCTTCTCAATTTTCTCCAATCCTCTCCTCTCAAACACTCAAGGTTATAGCTAGCTTGCCACAAGAATGACAAATAAAACATTGGTCACACTTTGCCACAACTTTGGCAAGCATATTTTGATCAACTTAATCATTTTTTGTTTTATTGCCACATTTTTTATCATGTCGCAAATCACAATATGTACGACAAATAGACACAGTTTGCTTCCTAAAGTTTGGCTAACATGTGACTAACAATTTATTAGCACAAAACTTGCGGTATATATGGCATGCGTTGGCAAAGTGAAGCATACAACCAAACAACCCTTAGACACGAAAAAAAAATCTTTGGCGCATAGAGTTAGCCATGTGAATGAAAAGTATGGCTAACCATGATTATAACAATCAACTTAAAACATGTATATAAGAACTTGTGCCATACCTAAAATGTGGGGTGGCAACATAAGGCATCAAACCGAACACTTAAAGTGTTGCAAGTACATATTATTTTTCCTTGTTTTACTTATATCTAGTACTACTTATTAGAGAATTGTAAATAGATTAGAAGATATATATAGTTAAGCTAGTACTCTCCAATTCTCCATCTGTTATTGTTGGCATGCTCTTAAAATTTCAGAATGCAGCAGGTTCCCATCTGCCTGCCACTGGCACAGGCAGGCTGGCTAGCCAGCTGGGTTGATTTGGATTCTTCTTGCATGATGTGTACCACTACTGTTTTACAGCGTGGGGCCTCCTTTTTTTTTTTTTTTTGAGGTTGATAGCTATGGCAGCACAGTAGCAGGCCACTGCTTGCAGCTGCAGCTGCATTGCATCTGTAAACTTCTCGTTATAAAATCTTCTTATCATGAATCATGAATTCATGATCTCTCCCTCCTATCTACTCTACCTTAAATGCTATTCAATGCATCTCTCTGTTTGTACTCCCCTCTCATTTCAAATATGAAGACATTTTAGGGTCTCATCGGTTTGCCCCATGGCTTATAAGCCAAAGCCAAAATTTAAATTTTAAAACTTGATTTTGATTTTGAATTTGATTATTTTTCAACATAGTTTTTTTTCAACTTTGGCTTTTCACTCACTAAGAACATATATATAAAAGTTTTACTCACATATTATTTTTTTAATCACTAATCAGCCGTTATGGCTTATAGTAAGACTAGACCAACCGATGGATTGTGGACAAGAATTAAATAATTTTGTTGCATTTTAAAAAGGTATTAGAAAATTTACTTATGCGATAAGAGTAGTGTTTGTTTGATAATGGAAAAGAAGAAAACACAAACAAGTTTCTAAAATTTCCAAATATATACATTTATAAGGACATGTTTGTTTTAGATGGTAGATGATGGAAGATAGATTATTCTAACTCTATGACAAATATTTAACTCTATGAATGAATAATTTAAATATTAAAAAGTTGAAATCGATTTAAAAGTATTCAACAAAATTAAATATTTTTTTTATAATGTAGTATATCTAGGAGCTGAAAAGAATGGGGCTTAGATTGAAAAGAAGCTCCCTCTGTTTTTAAATTACTTATTATTTTAGCTTTATCGTAAGTCAAATATTTTTAAATTTGATTATTAATTTCTAAAAAAATGTATAATTTCAAATAATAAGATTTATGCTATTAGATCCATCATTAGAAACACTTTGTTGTTAAATCATATGAAATTCTAGAAATTAATGATTAAAGCTAGGAATGTTTAAAATGACAAACAATTTAAAACGGAAGGAGTGGTTTTTTCCTTTTTCATTTCATGCTATGTCTGAAAACTCTTCTCAAGGGCACTGAGGCTGAGGTCCACATTGTTTTCATGAGTGGCCCTGAAAAAAATGTTTAACACCACTGGCTGCAAGGGCTATGGTCATGTACAGATATCCTAGGGTTTTCTGAAAAACAAAGTTTACGACTTTGAGTACAACATACGCATATTCTCTACTTTCAATGAGAGTTCAAGGATTGAGTGGTACAAGCACTGGTCATTCTTCGTCTTTACTGTTGTTCGATACATGTACTGCTAAGATCTATTAGTGATCTTCCATATAGGCCCTAGGAAGATGTTAAAATTATTGTGCATGTTTCCTTCATTGTTTTGTTGTTTTCAGTCATACTCCTCTGTCAAAAAAAAAAAATCTAACCTCGTAATAGGATGGGACACATCGTAGTACAACGATCTAGACATACGCTATATCCAGATTTGTTATATTAGGATGTATCCCATCCTAGTATGAGATTGTGTTTTTTTTTGAAACGAGGAGTAGGTGCTAAGGAGGATAGCCTTCCTGATTTATTAGATTCCGTCTTAGGTTTATTCCTGAATTATGGTCCTATCATGCGCATGTATTAGTAATCTAACTCTTGTCTTATCTAGAAAGTAATTCCAAAAAATGAATCCTAAAACAATAGGTCAAATCTAAGGAATTATAGAAGCATAAATAAATAATCAAATTATATTTGAAAATTTTAGGAAGTAGAAACCAGAAACTAGAAAACCAACCTTTTTAAAATTTCAGAAGCTAGCTTCTCACCAACTGTTCCTATAATCTTAAGCTCTCAAAATAGAGCCTTTTGGTCTCTTCGAACAGAATTTGAAGCGATATCTTATTAGTACACTTTATATTTGCAATGTGTCGCTGCTGCTAAGTTAATGATTCAAGCATGCATAACCTGGATGAGCAAAATCCAAGGGCAGAAATTTTGATCACTTCTAGACTTTCTGACTCTTTTGGTCTGTTTGAACAGAACTATAAGTGATATCTTATTGGCATCCTTTAAATTTAGGATGAGAAAAATCTAGATTGATTTGGAAGGACAGAATTTTGATTTTAATCCTTTTTAAAAAAGGGAGAAGGGGTTGGTTGTTGTTTCAGCAACACACTTTGCTCATTTACTGCCTTGCTTCCATGGAGTTACCGCTATGGCCTTGTTTTAGATAAAAAAATTTAGCCAAAACGTTACATCAAAATATTTAGACACATGTATGGGCATTAAATGCGAAGAAAAAAACTAATTGCACAGTTTGCATGTAAATTGCGAGACGAATCTTTTGAGCCTAATTACACCATGATTTGACAATGTGATGCTACATTAAATATTTTCTAATGATGGATTAATTAGGCTTAATAAATTCGTCTAGCAGTTTACATGTAGAATCTGTAATTTGTTTTATTATTAGTCTATGTTTAATACTTTAAATATGGGTCCATATACTTAAAAACTTTACATCCAATGAACTAAACACACCCTAGGTAACAATCTTATTGGCCAAATTGTCACTGGTCCAACATGAATGCACACCTGATCAGGGCAATTATTTTTCTGCTCTCTGCTTACTGCATCCACACTGTAATTAATATGACTACCACTTAAAAGCGGTTTTTAAGACCCCTTCTCATTGGAGGTGCGACTTCAGCAGAACACATGCTCTATGGAGTCTGGAGTAACAGTTTAGTACAGAGGAACATATGGGAGTATGTATTTCTTTTCTCAAAAGGAATAGATTGGATGTGTAAAATTCTTGTGTGCAGATAACCGAAAGGAATAGATTGTTATACGTATGAAAATCATGTCTGTAGATTTTATCTTGGATTGTGCTAGCAAATTAGTCCATTCGGTAATAATTAAATATTTGATGATTAGGGATAATATTTGATCAAACTTTTTAAAAATTTTATCATTAATTTTATATTAGAATATTTTTTTGAAAATTAACAGTTTTATGGTATTACGACCAAACATTTGAAGATAACTAGAAAAAATATCCGTGCATTGCAATAGGTGAAGGCTATTTTAATTTTATTATTATTATTATACGGTTTAGTTAAGATGAAAGTGAAATTTACTGTGAGAATTCGCTTGGATATATATTTTATTCTAGAAAATTATGAGCTGCAATTAGGAGTTCGATCATCTCAAGTAAGTTTTTATAAAGAGATTTCTTATATGACTGCTCATGTATTTCCACAAGCAAACAAACTGAAAAACCGACTCAAATACATATATGTATTTCCAAAAGCGAACGAACTTAAAAACTTACTCATACACGGATGACGTACCAAAGTACTAGCAAAAAACATCTTCATTTTTATAATAGTTTCATTGTGAGAATTTATTTAGATATATATTTTCTAGAAAATCATGCAATCAAGAGTCTGATCATCTTAAGTTAGCATGCAAGTTTTTTTTAAAGAGATTTCTTATATGACTCCTCCTGTATTTCCAAAGCGAACGAATTTAAAACCCGTCTCAAAGACAGATTCGTATTTCCAAAAGCGAACAAACTTAACAACCAATACACGGATGGGCATACCAAATCATACATTCATAGTTGAAGTTTTAAAAGTTTAGTAAATGTTCTGTAGACGTCAAATATTTATGACTAGAAGGTGTCTTATGATACCATTCGATTTTACAAGTGTATTGCAATAAGTGGTCCAAGTTACATTTTAGAGACTTTTTTGAAGGAAGTTTTAGAGACTAACTGTTGATGTCCAAAACTAAATGTTTTTATTAATCATAAAAAATAGCTTGGATACGGCATAGAGAAGAAGATATATTCCCCGTTCGTTTCCACTACAAAGACCGGATGTTTGGATTTTCGTGGTACGCTTTTTAAACTGCTAAACGGTGCATTTCGTGCGAAAACTTTCTATATGAAAATTGTTTCTAAAATATCAGATTAATCCATTTTTTAAGTCTGTAATAATTAAAACTCAATTAAGCACACGTTATTAGCATCTCGTTTTACGTGAAACACTTAATCTTTATCTTCATCTTCATCCTCAGGAGATTCAAACACCACCTATAACTTGCATATGTATCACCATGTGAAAAAAACATCATGCAAGTGATTTTCTTTTACCTTAGATGATTTCTCGAAACTACTCCCTCCGTTTTATATTATAAATCGTTTTGACTTTTTTCCTTAGACAAACTTCTTTAAGTTTGACCAAGTTTATGGGAAAATTTAGCAATACTTTTAACACAAAACAAACATATATAAATGTTAGTTTTGATGGAACTAATTTTGTGTTGTAGATTTTATTAAATTTTTCTTTAAACTTGGTCAAACTTAGGCCCTGTTTTGTTCCCACGCAAAAACTTTTCACCCTATCACATTAAATGTAGGAAAAAAAAGTTAAAACGACTTACAGTATGAAAACAGAGGGAGCAATAGCTAGTAGTACGCTCCTACCTTCCTGTCATCTTGATTTTGGCCCTGTTTAGATTCTAACTTTTTTCTTCAAACTTCTAACTTTTTCGTCACATCAAACTTTCCTACACATACAATCTTCTAACTTTTCTGTTACATCGTTCCAATTTCCCTTTCATCATCCATCCCAAAAGTAAAACACACACACAGAAAAAATGCTACTAGTACTACTAGTATACATGTGGCAGAATTTAGTTCTCTTCGAACTTCCAAAAATTCCATTACATCAAATGTTTGGACACATGTATGGAGCATTAAATGTGGACGAAAAAAATCAATTGCACAGTTTGCATGTAAATTGCGAGACGAATTTTTGAGCCTAATTACGCCATGATTTGATAATGTTATGATACAGTAAACATTTGCTAATAACGGATTAATTAGGCTTAAAAATTCATCTCGCAGTTTACAGGCGGAATCTGTAATTTGTTTTATTATTAGTCTACATTTAATACTTTAAATGTGTGTCGGTATACTTAAAAAAATTTTGGCACACAAATGCAATTGAAATTAAAGAGAAGGCAGCTGATGGTGTTATGATGCCAAGAACATGGGACTCCTGCTGATTGATATTCTGATTGGCTTGCCTTGCCAGCAACCACTAAATTTTTTTCTTTCTAACAGCAGCACTGACACACATGCATGCGCTGGAACTGCAGCAAGTCATGGAGCTACCCTTCTGAAAACCATGATATGGAATGGAATGGAAGAAGGCAAGTGTTTTCTTTGCAATGCTCGCAAGAAAGACAGACATTCATCAGACCAAGGGCGCCAGCCATAATGGTTATTTGGCCCTGCTGCCTGACCAAGCTCTCTTTGGTGATCATTCCATCTCGTCTCATCTTCTTCAGCTGCATGCATGCCCTTCTTTTTCATCCTGCAGTGCTACAGCTGTTTTTGTTCTACCTTTTGCTTTCTTTGGTTCAATGCAGATTTTGGCAGGGAGGAAGGGAACAGTTGGATTTG
>JAJSRW010002687.1:0-13044 GCA_022414725.1 Microglena sp. YARC | reverse complement strand
TTGGGTCAAAAGTTGGTGTAAATAACAGCGTCGTAAATTTAAAATACGACGAAGTAGTAGCAGAAGCAGAGAGATGATAAGAAATAGCAACAGAGAAGAAGAGGGGCCAACTAACGTACCAGCAGACAGCCGTATTATCAGTCATTCGGGACAGCACAGCCTGGAAACAACACGAGCTCAAGCTGCTTTTGTCGTTCAAACCACACAACACACCACTATTCACCTAGCTTATTAGCTAGCCTCTAGCTACAGCAATATGATGCATGCATCCATGTTGATGCCATCTTGCATTTTGCACAGCCATCCTGATGGAGACTATAATCTGATTCGTTAATTACAATCTAGAGTTGTTAATTTAGCAATAATTTTATTTGATATAACGAATTAACATATGATGACTTGGAGAACGTCCGTTTGTCAGTGATAGAGATCCCAGAAGCAATCCACACCGTTCAGTTCGACACAAAATATACTCACTCTTCTAAATATAATATCGTTGACTTTTAAAATATATTGACAGTTGTCCTAAATTCATAACATTTTTATAAAATATTATTTTAAAAGCGTTGAGTAGCTAGTAGTATATTTAACAATAATCAAATGATAGAAAGAATAAATAATTAAATTAAACTTTTATAAGACGACGTCAAAACATGTTTAAAAAATTGAACGCGTTAAATATTTACGTGATGAGGGAATACTCGTTCACCATTTTTTAAATTTAAATTATAAACCAGATTGTGCTCGTCTACTGCTAACCCCTCCTGATATCCACATATTTAAAAAAAAACATTTTGCGGAAGCACAGTCGGCCAACTGTTAGTGATAGGTGCACACTTTAACCACCATGATTTAAATTCTGGTGTGGCTAATTAAAATTATGCACGCTGTAGGTTGATTTTTTAATAAAATTTAAGTAATCATAGATGTCCCATTATTTTCCTTCCTTAACGTACATAGGGATATATAAGTATGTATTGACTGTTTGCATACATCTGTCGTGTAATCGAGAAAAAACATCTGCTTCAAGATAAAAAAATGTATAGATAACATGTTTAGTTCGTGAAATGGAAAATTTTGGCCACATCGAATGTTTATCGATATTGAAGATTTTTGAACACAAATAAAAGACTTAATTCATACTCGACTGAAACCGCGAGACAATTTTGAGTCTAATTAAGCCATCATTAGTACATATGGTTACTGTGACTTATAGCTAATCATGGACTAATTAAGCTCAAAAATCGACTCAGCAATTTCATGCAAAACTGCTAATTAGTTTTTGTTCTTATCTTATTTATACTTATGCATGCATGTATTTAAAATTCGATGTGACTTTTAAAAAAAACAAAAGAACTCTAAACAGGCCTAATATGCATGAAATGCAGAGACAATAAGATGAGAGCCACCTACACGGCTGCAGCTAGAGACTGAAGTGGCCACGAGTGCAGCGTGGGCGTCAAGTCCGCAAGGCCCCGCGGTTCCGGTCCGCGTCGGCCCCTTGCTATTAATTCTGCTCAATTTTAGTATGCACAAAACTACTACGTACCTTAGCTAAAGGTAATTAGCCAGTAGCTAATCCAACTCTGACAGCTACACTGCACACACACGCACTGTCTCTTTCCTAATCGCCTTACTCACTGCTCTGACCCCGACTACAATGATTATTAACACTGAACATCAGATCGATGAATTCAGTACATTGCATGCCTCCTCAGCTGCCAGTTAATTATCTGTAGCATATATAGTGATATCTCCAAAAAATAAAAGTAATAAGAAATCCCCCAGTAAAATATGTACGTAACACACACTTATAGGTATATATGTAGCAGTTTACTCATGTTACTGCTTACAAATATACATACTAAGTTATTGTATTAAAATGCTGGAACTTACAGTTGGCGATTAATATATATACTTGGAGTTACCACCAAATATACATTTCCTATTATATATTAAAAAAACAAATATACAGCTGCAGGTCGTGTGCAGTGCCAGGCTGCCAGCTTGCTAGCCACTTGTATGGTGATCTTTACCTTACTCCACTGATTTTATTACCCCACCACATTTCAAACTGTTGTTATTGTAGCTGGCAGTACTATTTAAACTTTTGACTATTGATAGATTTTAAATTTTACAATTAGTGATCAAAGATTGAATAGTGGCCGTCAACGGTGTTGATGCTCTCTCGGGTTAGAAAACACGTTGAGGGCCTGTTTAGATGTTTAGATCCCACCTTAAAAATTTCACAATTTCACAATTGCAGCGTTTGAACCACCTAAGATGAAGTATTAAAATTAGGCTAAAAATAAACTAATTGAACAGATCCGTGACTAATTGCGAGACAAATTTTTTGAGCCTAATTGCTACACATTTGACAATGTGCTAACAGTAAAAATATCTAATGATGATCAATAGATTAATAAATTTATCTCACGGTATTTACACAGAATTCATTTAATTATTTTTATTAGTGCCCGAACACCCCCATGCTACCCCAACATAATACCCGATGTGACACGCCAAAACTTTACACCCCTGAATCTAAACACCCCCTAATTTACTTCCTACGTCCCAAGTATTTCTACAAGTTCAAGCACAAAGTAAGATCAATCCAATAAATGCATTCAAATTAAATAAGAGATACCACATTCGTATCAAAATATAGCAATTTTTAGCTATGGTAAATCTAAATATATAGCCAAAAAATTGTTATATTTTAAAGAGTAAATTTTAGAAAACTGACAAAACTATCAATTTGCTGTAATATTAGTGGTCTATTTCAGTTTACTACAATAATAGCGTGGAAAATTATCATAAAACTATAACTTTAATGTGGGAAAGACACCGACCGGCCATGGCTATGGCTTATGGCCAAATTGGCCATCCATCTCGACTTGACTTTCTCTTTCAATCAGGGATCCCCTCCAGATGAGGAAGATACTCTACTATACGGAGTGTTCATCGATCCTGCTGCCGGCGCGTCAACTAGCTCTACTTGAACCTCTTGCTGCTGCTTCGCTACCTTGCTACATTTACTTGACTACTCTTCAGATCCACAAATATTTCAATCTATCCAAACCATTTTATTTATCACTCACTAATAATTACATATCTTTAGTTATATGTGATCCTTTTTAATCAAAGTACACACATAGTTAATTTCGCTTCAATCTTTTTTTTTTTCGAACGGTCCTATCATTACCGACGTTTTAACGACGTTTTATATAAAAAAAGAAGGTGTTTGAGAAAAAAAACAAAACTTATAATTTAAACTCTAGTACTTCTAGATAACTTAATCTCTCTTATGTATTCGTGAACGAAGGGAGAATATAAGGCTGCTTCTCCCTGGTTCCTGCAGATGCCTGCGGCTGCACGCATACTCAACCTGCAACTCTCTGCCCACGGGGGCCGCAAGCGCCAACTTAATTAGTTTTATGAACCCGATCGACGCATGACAAAGAGCTACTCCTAACTAGCAGTAATTTAATCTGCTTGCTTTTTCTCCAGCTTACTCTTCCGCCCGATCGATTCGCCGGGACTGCTATAGCGAGTATTATTAGCAGCTGATTTGATCCGGCTTTACTGCATGCACGACCGGCCGATATAAGTTTAATTAATAATTGATTTATACTACTATTAGCTTCCATTAAGTAGCTCGCATCGAATGAGCTCGCTGGGCTGGCAGCATGCATGTATATATTTTGCCTGCCGGCCGCACGTAAGATGCATGTGCAATGTCGTCTACTTCCGAGTCTCGTCGGACTAAATCCCACAATATCAGCTAAAATGCTTAGTAATTACAGATAGTAGTAACAGATCATGCATGAATCGTGATGCGGTGCCACCACATTTACTAATTAAGAGCTAATTTAAAACCAGGGAGATGATAGTCAAATGCACGACCCGTCATGCTCATTCGTCAAAATCCATTAATTAATTCGATTATAGTTAAGTTAAGAAGTTCAATTTAATTTATTATTTGGGGGGGCTTAATATATGTCTATTTCCAGTTTACTAACAATAATTAGCGTGGAGGAAATTAGCATAAACTATAACTTTAATTGGAAAAACACCGACGCCATGGCTATGGCTTATGCCCAAATTGCCATCCATCTCGACTTGACTTTCTCTTTCAATCAGGATCCCCTCCCAAATGGAGGAAGAACTCTACTATACGGATTTTCATCGATCCTGCGCCGCCGCGTAACTAGCTCTACTTGAACCCCTCTTGCTGCGCTTCCACCTGCTACATACTTACTACTCTTTCAGATCCACAAATATTTCAATCTATCCACCATTTTATTTATCAACTCACTAATAAATTACATATCTTTATTATATGTGATCCTTTTTAATCAAGTACAACACATAGTAATTCGCTTCAATCTTTTTTTTTTTCGAACTCCTATCCATTACCGACGTTTTAACAACGTTAATAAAAAAAAGAAGTGGAGAAAACCAAAACAAACCTTATAAATTTTAAACTCTATACTTCTAAATAACTTAATAAAACTCTTATTATTCGTGAACTAAGGAGAAATAAAAGCTGCTTCTTCTGTTCCTGCAGTCCTATCATTACCACGTTTTTAACGACGTTTTAATATAAAAAAGAAGTTGTGAAAAACAAAACAAAACCTTATAATTTTAAACTCTAGTACTTCTAGAAACTTAATCTCTCTTATGTATTCGTGAACGAGGGAGAATATAAGCTGCTTCTTCTGGTTCTGCAGTGCCTGCGGCTGCAGCATAGCTAACCTGCAACTCTCTGCACCGCAGCGCCAATCTAATTAGTTATTGAACCGATCGATGATGACAAAAGGAGCTACTCTTACTAGCTAGTAATTTTAATTCTGCTTGTTTTCTCCAGTTACTCTTCAGCCCGATCGATTCGACGAACTGCTATATGGAGTATTATGTAGTCAGATGATTGATCCGGCCTACTGGCTGCCGCCGGCGATATAAGTTTTATTATATTGATTTTATACTACTATTAGTTCATTAAGTAGCTCGATGATCATCCGCTGCTGGCGGCAAGCTTGCATGTATATATTTGCCTGCCGGCACGTAGATGCCATGTGCATGTCGTTACTTCCGAGTTTTCGTCTGACTAAATCCCAATATCAGTAAATGCTTAGTAATTACAGATAGTAGTAACAGGATATGCATGCATGGTTATGCGTGGTGCCACCGATTACTATTTAAGAGCTTATTACAGGAGATGATAGTCAATCAACGACCGTCGATGCTTCATTCGTCAATTCCTCTAATTACTTCGATTATAGTTTAATGGTTAGAGGTCATTAATTTATTTAGTTTTGTGCTTTGTTGAGCTTGTACGAGGTAAGCTAACTCTTGAGATAGCTAGCTAGCTAGCTGCCGTGGAGAGTGGAGGCTGGAGCAGAATCGTAGTGATCGATCGATCGAGCACATGCACATGAACGTGTGATTGACCGACCGACCACATCATCACAGATAGACTGATCGACTAGTTATATATACACGTAATCCACACAATATTTTATAACTCACAGTATTATTAGTATAATCTTGTAAAAGAAATCAAACCATATTTAAATCGATGGATCCATCGATCCATCCGTTGTGTTTCCGGCTAAATTCAGTATGATCTCCTACACTTTCTGTAGATGCGTGCTGCAACTCATCAGCGTACGTGCACACACATGTCATGTTTATTTTTCTTTGTTAATCACAAAGATTTGGATTTGGAGTTACATAGAGTAGGCACGACAATTAGGTAGACCACGAAGGTCGTTAATTGATACGCAACTTGCAGACAGGCAAAGAATGAATCATCAGTAAGAAGAGTAATTCTCCGCTGAATCCGATCGTCGTCGTCTTCTTCCACGGCCACGGCCATGACTGCTGCACATAACAGCAAAGCAATCTCTCGAGGCCGAGGCGACTGACTACTCCTGTCCTGCCGCCCGGTCACTCGGTCAGCCTCATGTAATGTAGAACAATTCAGAGCAATTAACCAATATATATCCATGGTCCTCTTCCATCAAAATGATTCATATGGTCCTGAACTATACTTTTAAACTCCAAACTCTCTAGTTTTACAATCGTGGACAACATAGTGGGCATTGTGTGAAATGATCCTAAAATCTACTAAAACAAAAATGGATTGTACTCCTTGCAGACTCTCACCAATACAGTCAGTCTTCCCCTGTAGATTTCCCTTTTGCCACGGCCAAACTCCAGCGCCCTGTAAAATTTCCGGGCACACTAACAAAATTGCTGTGTTTAGAGCACCCTAAGCTACAATTATTTTTGTTGCTAGCTTTTAGCTTCTAATGCTGACTACCCCTGGTTGCTACTACATAGAAAGGAAATGCCAAAGTGGCCTCTGATCAACCCCCTCCTATGATGATGCCTCTTCCTGCGTGGTGGTTTCTGAAGCATGGACATGTGATCCATGTCTTGGGGATCTCTTGAGTCGGAGGAGCTCCTCCTGTCAGCCAGTTCAGTGCCTCTCCTGCAGCATCCTTCTCCGCAAGCTTCTGTTGGCACACGGCTGCCCTACAAACTGCATGCCATTGAACTCCACGGTCGACCTGAGAGGCTGTTCTTGATTTGCTTCGTCTTGTAGGATGGGTTATCATGCCCAGCCCTAGTGAGAAGGGTCTGGAGCTGGTTCTTAGCATTGTCTCCTCCATTTCCACCACCACCATGGCTCATGGGGCTGCAGAAACATTGTCTTTGCTTTCTTTGATCTTTGCTCTTGTCGACCATATACGAAACGACCGTTGCATGGATCCTCAGTGACAAGCAGTCTAATCGCTGACAGAAGCTCTTCACTGGTTTGGATGTCCATCCTCGGGTTTTGGAGCTGTTAAAATAAAAAAGATTAATTGGTCAAATATCACCAACACATTAGCACAATCGAGGACATAACTAAGCCGTACAATTTCATATGAGAATGTTCTGTACATGAAAATAAATATACCACATCCTTTAACAAATGAAATCTGGCAGTCTGGCAGGACATATTTTGATGCAACTTGAATAGAGGCATTCCAAAGCATATTCATATCCTCCATAAGATATTTTCCCATCAAACAAAAGTCAAAGATGACAGATTTTGGATCATGATGAATTTGACATCCCAATATGTAAATTTGGACCATGGTGAGATCCTACACGTTACTTCGGGAAAGTGCTACCCCTGCTGACTATGGCCACAACAGCATGGAGGTACGAAACAGCACATGTATCTATATCATATAAAATATACAATATGCTGCATATATGTTTTATACAAGATGTTGAGTTGGAGTTGGCAACCGATAACTACCTATTTTGACATTCGACATACCAGCCCACAACTAAGAAATGATAAAGGAATGTAAATACCAATTTAAATGACACATTAGAAATCAGTCTGCAAGTACCTTGCAATGGATTAAATTATCAAGTTCACTCTTGAGACTCAAGTAAGTTGATGCAAGATCACGACTCATGAAGAACTCAAGATATCCTCCAAGCATTTTCAAATGTCCATCCTGCAGCATGAAGTAAAAATTAGCCAATAGTACTTTGCTTATTTCAGCAACAAATAAGTAATTCAAATGAACTTACCAAGCCCCCTTGTTTTATGTTGCCTCCAAAGAGTAACAGTATAGAATCAGATATAGCCGTTGAGTCCCGGAGAAAAACAGAATTCACCTTCACCTTCTCATTGAACACCAGCCAGGAAGGGAATCTTGGTTTCTTTCCATTGACTGAACTCTGAAAACAACAAAAACCAATTAGATGATACTTTCTCGCATACATCCATTGGTAGAAATAACAAACAACATAGGTTGATCACCAGTGATGATAACTAGATCTAACTTACCGAGTAAAGCATGACTTGCCCATCCTCCATTGTCTTGAGAGAAATTGATTTCTCCTTGTTCTGTGATTATCAAGAGCAACAAAACCAATGATTAGGGAATTTAAAGCATTCTAACATTGACTTATAAGAAGTTAATATTGGAATCAGTCATCCTCCACATAAAGCATATATAATATGTTTTCCTCCTTTAAAAAAAATAGTGTTTCAGTACTTGCATACTAATTTTTCTTTTGATCATTACCATAAATAGCTGGAACTAGCACAATTCTTGTCACAGCTTCACAGGCAAAACAAAAGTATACAACGGTAGCAAAAATACAAGCACGAAAAATGCAAAAACAGAAATATTAATAAATGATAGGTAACTCACCACAACAGAGGAAACACCTGGATATAATCCTGCACAAATGACCGCCCGAACTAAGATTTTCATCACGGCTCCATTTATTGCACGCAGTCATGTTTTCATCAACCAACCCAGTATCCCTGAGAAGAAAGAGAAATTGTCTCCGAAGGGAATCTATGGCTTTCAAGGTTTGCACGGATAGAAAATTTTTCCAGCAGTAGTCATAGCCATTGCGATCTCTTTCAGCCTCTCTCCATCCTTCGTATGCACGAACAAGTGCAAGGTGATCGCTATAGTCCCGGCATGAAAACTGCAATTTAGCAGACTCTGCAAGCTGCATGCAGAAGATGGCACAGAAATGAAATTTATTACATAGAGACTTCAGAAAAGAGAAGGGCAAGTACAATGAAATAACAAAAAAGGGCACTACCAAAAAGGGGAAACGCAGTATATAACAGAATATACATATTTTACTGCATTAGGAACACAAAAATTTTGAATGCATTACAAGAGCAGTTCAAACTGGAGTTCTAAGAAAGAATTACTTACATCCTTCTTGTCAAATGGAGTCAAGAATGGATCCTCTCACACTAAGTCCCGAAACAATGGTTAATATGGGATCAAGGCAATTAAAAATAGCACCAAAAATCAGCATCTTCCCCAATTTAGGCTCAACTGGAAGCATGGATAAGTGCTTTCCTGGTAATTGCCAATCCGTGGGTATAGTTAGCACATGCTACAAATGCTCAAGATGATTCAATAAAGCAGTGATAAACGGATGATTTGAAGGATGGATCTGATACCTAGAATTGTTAACTCTTCATTACGATCAAACGCTCCAATGACTTTGAGATATTCAATGGCATTTTCTACCTGAAAAAATTCAAATTAATTTATCAAGTCATTCCAAGACACAGGATAGACTTTTGCGGCTTGTGATTAAATACGGAAATCAAGTACGATAGAGACTCAGGTGATTGCAAAGCTCTGGATAAAAATTCAGAGATGCTCCCAAGGCGCAAGCTTTTTATTTGCAAACAGAGGGATTGCAGAGGAGTTCTCAGGAGTTCTGGCAACTGATAGTCAGCAAATGCTTCATACACGCATTGTGGATATAGATGGTAACACTCCCCTGGTTGGACTCGACCAGCTCTTCCTCGTCTCTAAATTGTTATACAATTTAATTAGCCAAATGATATGATAGAAGTTGATGATATGGCGTGTTAAAGTTAAAAAAAATATTTATTAGCATATTGATTCCAGAAAATGCAAATTCATTCAAAGTGTTACAAAAAAATAAAATTAGTAATACTCCAACAAGAGAAAACACCTGTCTGGCAGAAGCCTTGGAGATCCAGGTTGGAAGCAAACATGGAGTGTTGTTCAATGCATCATAAGATGTCTCTTTTGGCTTTGCCACAATCAACACAAAAACTACATCATTGATAGTAATACTTGTTTCAGCCAAATTGGTTGCAAGAACAATTTTCCTTACACCAGGCTCAGGTCTATCAATATTAGTTTCTGCACAGCAAAGAGGCAGTAATATCAATATATGATAAATGGTATAAGAGAAGACACAGATATCATTTGTGCTTTCTGTATATGGCTGCAAATGACCTGAATAAGTTAAATAGCACTAACAGAACCATATCACGGGGATGATATGATAATCATGGAGTAAAAACATGAGGAAATATATGGGCTTCAATAATATGTTGAACACATTACAGAAGTTATAAGCTACAAAACATGACATTCATACATTAACTTAGACATAGAAATTCCAAAACGCAATATTGTAGAACTGGCATTAGCAAAGCAAGTTATAAGGACTGCAGGCAAGTTTCAAATATCGTTATATCAAACAAGTACTGCCACATGTTACTGGACAACACCTTATCACTTAAGCGCATCAAATTGAAAACGGTAGGCCAATCAATATTCCATTGCTTAAAACAGAGAACTGAGCATGGCTGTGCTAAAAGTAACAATAAACATATAAATTAGATCACCATTGTTGTAATACCTGCTCTGAGCTAGCCATTGAACCATGACATGCAAGCAGTAAAACTTTACTAGGGTCTCCAAGCAATGGGTTTGCTTGCAGCTGCTCTTTCAGTGCATTGATGTCATCCCACCCAGTCATAAATACAAGAACTGCGCCAGCTCTTTCCTTTTGGCATATATGGCATAAGACATTTTCTATCAAGTTAAAACCAATCGAATCAGGATTCCAACAGGATAGTGAGTCACGAGTTCGTGCACTGTAGTCCCTTAAATCAGCAGCTTGAACTGTATCCTGCTCAAAAGATGAGTTTAGAGGGGAGACCAAAGCTCTGAACAGGAAATAGTGGGCATAAAAATGCAGGAACTACATACTTCTACAACCGAAGCAATTTGGCTCTTCCTCTTCCTTAGAGCTTGCTTTTGCATCTTCCAACTTTTCTCTTGACCATAGTCATCAATTTGATTGTAAGGAGTTAATCTGTGCCAGTAATTCGAGAATATCTTCTAGAAATCGACTCCGAACAGGATAAGTGAAACCCTGAAATGAGATGTATGCAACCAATGAGGCCATCCTAATAAAATAAGATGCTTTAATCTAGGCTAGGTTAGGATCTCTCTTATGAATAACCCTACTGATGAGTGATCAGAGCAAAATGCAACACGAAAACAACATATGAAACAGCCAAATTAGGCATCTCCCCAAGCGACTATATCAGCCCACATCAAAACATAGTATTGAGAGCATAAAGTGTATGCCAACAAGTTCTATTACTCCCGGTTCCACATGGAAGTTGTTTTAGCCTTAACTCCAAAATGTAAATGGAGTTATTTTAGCCTTAACTCCGAAATGTAAGTTGCATTGGAACTTCTAGGCTCTTTTTTGTATTTCTTCTTCCATGTTTGCCCTTGCCAAATAAGTGCTACCTCTCTCACGGAGTCACGGATAATGAGTCATATTTTCCAGTACTACAAAATGAAGGGAACAAGTCATTTGAGCTAATTTCTCAATACTTGTACACAAGTCTAAAACAACTTGTATCTGGAATCAAAGGGAGTATCACGAGACAATACAAGTACCAAATATACTGAACCAGTTCTACTGGTGAACAGAGCAGCATCATAGCTGGTTATACCACAGAAGCAAATGCCATATCAATAGAGCTGTCAAGCTGGCAGGTACAATGGGACATTTTTATGGCATTGTGACTTCATTAAAAATTCCAAACAGAGTTGCAGACGCAGAAAGGATAAAGTAAAGACAAAGACGAGTGAACTCAAAATGCCTTAAGAAATATCTTACAGGTATATGTATCATGGAGCTCCACCAAAGTATGAAGAGAATAACTCAGCGTTAAGGGTTGCACTCATCAAAACAAGTCTTAGCTCAGGCCGGCGTGGAAGAAGGTCCTTCAGGACAATAAGAAGAAAATCTAGCACAAAAATACAAAAAATATTCAGCATGAAATCGTCTACCTGAGTGTCTAGCTATAACTTTTTGAATGCAGATTTATTTATTTTATGACGATTGCAGACCTTCATTCATGCACGCTCATGGATTTCATCAACAATAACATGGGTAACACCTTTCAAATTTCTATCCACCAGCAATCTCCGCAACAGAACTCCAGTAGTACAGAAAAGAAGGCGTGTGTCCCGTCCTTTCATTCCTTCCAACCGAACTTTGTAGCCAACCTAAAATTAAGACTCCTTAATTAGGGCTGAGATAATAAGAATAATAAAATCACAAAATTCTGCAAGAAACATTAAGCTGAGGCCAATCCTCTCATCAGATCCCAAAATGAAAGAATGAAGGGAAAAAAATGCAGTCAGTATAAGAAAGCATATTATCCCAATAGTATAGCTGATCCAACTGCAGAATTGAACTGATGGCCAATAATTAACCAATAGATTAAAATAGCTTTTGGATAATGCACATGTTGTACGGATTCCCTAATGGCAACCATAAGCAGTAGTCCCAGCATGAAAAAAAGTCACTCCATCAGTACAACTCTACAAGTAGGCAGTAGCTCACCGATTCACCAATTTTTTCCCCTCTTTCAGCAGCAACTCTTTCAGAAACAGCTATGGCTGATATTCGTCTTGGTTGAGTACAATAATACTGCAAGTGGCACCACGAGCAGCATCTATTTCAGACTCTAAAATGTACTGAGGTAGCTGTGTTGTCTTACCACATCCTGTTTCACCTGAAACTACAACAACCTGTTCATCAAAAAGAACATATGTCAATGCTCTTATCTCAGTAGAACTACTCAAAAGATTTTGCCTATGTACTAACATATCAAGATATATTTGTCAAAATTGCTCTCTCAAGTAAAAAAATAATAATATGATACATTGGCTTTCCAACATACAGAACTTCAACAGCCATTCAATTTGGATATTAAGTAGAAGATGTTGCCCTTTACATGAAATATTAGCTCAGTATGATTGCAGTTTGCCAAAGAGATTTTAATTGGAAAAATACCATTCAATGCGAGGATGATATTTGAGCCCTGGGGCAATAGACACATCGATGAAAAGATAGATGTCACTGACTAGTTGATATCTGATCCTTTTTACATTTATAAGCATATTAATTGGTGTTGAAGCAGTAAAATTCCTGTCTGGTTATGATCACTTATTTAAACACTCGTTCACATACATGAATAACTTCCTATTTACTTTCACGAACAAAATAGTTGGGTTTTAAAAGTCCATCATTGACCAAGGTGCAAACCTGATTGTAAATCTAGCAATCCCTCCATTCTCAAATGCTAGGCAGTATTCACAACCAAGCAAATCAATTCAGACAAGATTGTGGCCAAAG
>JAJSRW010002911.1:1169-12197 GCA_022414725.1 Microglena sp. YARC | reverse complement strand
TTTTGCTATAATACCAACAACACAATAGATAGGTTAATACCAAAAACAACACAAGCAAAGTGAAACCGATAATAACATGTTTCTTACTACCACAAAACAATACAATTGGTCGATATATTGTATGAACTAAGTATACCATGAGCGAAATACACACAAAATGTTTTACTTTCTTTCAATTAGCATAATAATGGACCGAAAGGTAAGTTATCACAATAACAACACTAGCACTTTCGGCAAATTCATGTGTGCGAAAATTGCATATCTTTGAAAGCATGACACATAAATTATTTTTTCTTAAGTAGCATAGACAAAACATGGTAGGTACAGAGCTATAATTTGTTTGGTAAAAATGTGCACCGTAGAAAAGTTATTTTCTAGTAGTAGTTTCTAAGATGGCACCCTACCGTAACTACTCTACTATTTTCAGACATTAATGATGATATTCTTTTTAACAAATTAACAGAAGTATGTTAACGCCACAGAAAAACTAGACACAGAAAACAAATTTTATTAAACATAAAGGAAACACTTGTAATTTGGTGCTTATTGTCGTCTGAAATAGAAAACCAATGCCTCTCCTTGTTTCTCAGGCTAATCGTCTACTCGAAGCAATTAAGCACATCCACCTAATTTTTTAATTGAAATTTGGAGAGAAAAACTACAAGGAGCACCGCAAAAACCAATGATGCCCCAAGACGCGTCTTATTCAGAGGAGCACAATCCGAGGACAACCTAGGTGTCCCTAAATGTGTCAGGCAAAGACACGACTCTATCAACCTTTCCGTCCTCCATGCTATACCGACAGAGGAACCTGTACTTCCCGGCATCCAGCCATGTCCGCTTCTCATGCATAAAGTAGACACAATCCCACCTTGGCCCCGACGCGTCATTGGGCTCCAGCGCAAACCCATGCCCCTACTTGTCAAAGAAGAGCACGCACTCCCCAATGCACTCCACCTTGGCCCACACTGGTGGCGGCCTTCTCGTGCTCCTCTAGCTGGTACACGTTGATGTATTGTGAGAGGAACATATTCATGATATTAAAACGTTTTCACATTCCGGTAGGATGCGTTGGCATGTGGGTTCAGTACAAGAAACAACACATGTAATGTAAAATCGATAAAACATATTTTAGTTATAATACCAACACACAATAGCTAAGTTGATACCAGAAACAACACAAGCAAAGTGAAACCGATGAAACACATGTTTCTTACTACAACACCAACAATACAATCGGCCGATACATCGTATCAGCCTAAGTATACCATGAACAGAATACACACAAAAGTTGTTTGTTTTATTTTGATTAGCTTAATAATGGACTGAAAGGTAAGCTTTCAAAAAAAAACAACAACACTAGCACTTTTGACAAATTCATGTGTGCGGAAGTGAAATATCTTTAAAAGCATGACGCAAAAAATATTTTTTCTCAATTAGCATAGACATAAAACATGTGAGTATACGTGCTATAATTTTTTGGTAAAATGTGCACCATAAAGTTATTTTATAGTAGTAGTTTCTAAATAGCATCCTACGTACCATGACCATATGTAAACATTTATACTAATAATTTTTTTCTCGAATCAATGGAAATATGTTAATACTGCAAAAAAAGACACACAAATCAAATTTTATTCAACACAATGGGAAATACATGTAATTTGATGCTTATTGTTGTGTGACACACAAAACCCAAAATTTATCCATGTTTTTAGGACAATCATTCACCCGGAGCAACTAAGCACATCCTCCTAATTTTTGAATGGAAATTCAAGGAGAAAAAACTACAAGGAGCACCGCAAAAACCAACGACGCTGTCGGGACGCATCTTATTTGGAGGACACAATCTAGGACAACCCAGGTGTCCCTAAACGTGTGGACTAGCGACACAACTCTATCAACCTTTCTGTCCTCCATGCTATACCGATAAAGAACTTGTACTCCTCGGAATCCAGCCACGTCCATGCATAAAGTAGACGCAATCCTGCCTTAGTCCGACCGCCGTTGGCTCTAGCGAGAACCCATGCCCCTACTTGTCTAGGAATAGCACGCGGTCCTCAATGCTCCCCACCTTGGCCCACACCGTGGTGGCCTTCCTGTGTTCCTCTAGTTAGTACACATTATGTATTGTGAGAGAAACCTATTCATGATATTGAAATTTCTTCATCACATTCTAGTAGAATGCATTGGCACGTGGGTTCAGTACAAAGAAACAACACATGTAAAGCAAAATTGGTAAAAACATATTTTTGCTATAATACCAACACAAAATAGCTAGGTTGATACCACGAACAACACAAGCAAAGTGAAACTGACAGAAACATATTTCTACTACAACACCAACAATATAATTGGTCGATACATTGTATGAGCCTAAGTATAATATGAACCGATCGAATATACACGAAAGTTATTTGCTTTCTTGGGATTAGCTTATTACTTCCTCGGTTTTACAATGTAAGTCATTCTAGCATTTTTCATATTCATATTGATGTTAATGAATCTAGATGGATATATATGTCTAGATTCATTAACATCAATATGAATGTGGGAAATGCTAAAATGATTTACATTGTGAAACAGAGGGAGTAATGAACTGATAGGTAAGTTGTCACACTAACAACACTAGCACTTTTGACAGATTCATGTGTGTGAAGTGAAATATCTTTAAAAGCATGACACAAATTATATTTTCTCAACTAGCTCACAGATAAAACATGGTAAGTACACGAGCTATAATTTGTTTGGTAAAAATGTGCACCATAAAAAAGTTGTTTTTTATACCACGACCACCACTATTTGCAAACATCATTTTTTTTATCAGACCAATAAAAATATGTTAAAGCCACAAAAAGTTAGACACACAAATTAAATTTTATTAAACATAATGGAAAATGCATGTGATTGTGTGACACACACAACCCAAGACCTCTCTCATTTTTCAAAGACCAATCATTCACCCAGAGCAACTAAATGCATCTATTTAATTTTCAATGAAAATTCAAGGAGAAAAAACTACAAGAAACACCCGAAAAACCAACAACATCGCCGGGACACATCTTATTCAGAGGGCACAATCCGGGGACAACCCAGGTGTCCCGAACGTGTCGGCAGCGACACAACTCTATCGACCTCTCCGGTCTCCATGTTATACCGACAAAGGAACCTGTACTCCCCGGCGTCCAGCCATGTCCGCTTCTCGTGCATGAAGTAGACGCAATCCCGCTTCAGCTCCGCGGCGCCGTTGGGCTCCAGCGAGAACCCGTGCCCGTGCTTGTCGAAAAAGAGCACGCTATCCCCGACGCTCTCCACCTTGGCCCACGCGGCGGCGGCCTTCCCGTCCTCCTGCAGCTGATACACGTTGAGGTAGTAGTCCTCGGCCGACGTGGTCACCACGCCGTCGCGCGGGAACAGCACGGCCCTGATCAGCTTCCCGCGCGACTCCACCAGGTAGTCCCCGCAGGAGACGCCGGCACCGGCGTCGGCCGAGCGTGGCGGCGGCGGCAGGACGGACTCGACGGCGCCGGTGGAGGCGTCGATCACCAGCGTCTCCTGCGCGTTTGTGTTGACGTAGAACCGCCCGCCGTGGTACGCGCGGTGGCCCATGTCCTGGCGCCCGTCGACCAGGGTCCACTTGGTATCCCCCTGGCGCAGTACCCGAAGTGCCCCGTCCTCGTGGATGCGTTCACCACCAGGGAGCGCCGCCGCGGCGGCGCCGGCGGCCACGACGTGGACGACGCCGTGGCGCCACTGCGGTACGGCGCGGGGGCAGCGCGAGGCGCTCCCCGGTGAGCGGGTTGTACAGCGCCGTCGTGGAGAGGTCCACGTGGTGACGAGGTGCTCCTGCACGCGCCGCCCATGACGAGCCAGGAGCGGCCGCCGTAGCCACGGACGCCGTACGTCCTCCCGGAGCTAGCGAGTAGAAGCGGAAATGGCCCTCGCCTGGAACGCGGACCCGCGGCGCTCGACGACCCACGGCAGCTGCGGCGGACGTCGGACAACGGGGCGGCGTCGCGCCACGCGCTGCATACCGTCCGGAAGCGCACGAAGTCGGCCGAGTCCGGCAGCTTCTTGCAGATGAGCGGGAGGAGCTCCGGCGGGAGCTGCGTCCACCGGTCTTCCACCGCCGGCGCCGTCCCGCCCGCGTCACGTCGCCCGGTCTTCCCCGGCGGCTCCCCCATTCCACGAGGTTTTAGTTGTCGCTCTCAACGCCGGGTTTATGGTGGCCAAATTAATACGCCATTTATAGGTGGGCGGCTGGTGATAGATAAGGATCGACGATACACACGCACCCCGGACCGCCTCGCCGGCTACCGGCTCCCAGCGATTGCGTCCGCGTCGCCCCCGTCTCGTGTCGTATCTTTCTTGTGGACTTTGCCCACCCACGTCCCCTCCCACGCTCGCCTCGCCGGCGCCGCTTGATGGTCCACCACATCATCACGCTCCAATGCTTATCTCCTCCGTCCCGCCGCCGCGGCTCGTACGAGCCGCGACCCCCGAAACTGGCAGGTGTTTCCTCGTGCCCACCCCACACGCCGTCACGCGGGGTCGCGTACAGGTACAGCGGCGCTAGCCTCACGTACTACTAGTGACACCATGTGCTAGGTGAGGAAACGGGAGACGTCCCGCGGCTCACGCTGTGTCGTGTCTGCACTTGGCTCGGCACGGTGATTCTGCCCTTTTGTCCTACTCTCCACGGGTGGGATTTGTCCGCTTTTACAGCGAATTCGTGGAACGCTTGCCCCTTTCTTAAATGGAGGCAAGCAAAGTGGTGGGCTGAAAAGACCTGTACAGCACTAGTACACCACTGTATTCCGGAAACTTGCCGTGTTGGAGCATAAAACTGTGCAAAATCTCTCGTCTGCTCGACACGCGGACTCCGCGTCTAGCTGGTGCTCCAGTGAAAAGTGTGAAACCAACTGGATGGATGGTCGTGTTTTCGTCACCCCTCTTGCTCAGGAACATTCCTGAAAAAACACAGGGAAGAAAATAGTAATCGGGCGGGTCAGACTGATACCTAACCTGCTAACCACGCGGTTAATTAGGTTGACGAGACTCAGAGATTGCCTGAACATAAGAACATTCCTTTTCTGCGACTGATAGGATTGGTCGGATCGGACAACAGTTAACAAACGTAGCGCATCAGCGCCAAACAATTTGGCCCAACTCTGGTAACGTGAGAAGTCCAGGTTGACAGCCCATCTAGCGTCAAGCAACGGCCCATATTCTCCTCGTACAATCAGAGCGAAGCGAACCGCTTGTCCTGCAAGAGATGGGCCGGACACGGACAGTAGCCCGGTAGCAGTGCAACCTAAAGCATCACAATCCCTAAGAAGCAGGTTTGCCGTGTCCGTGTGCTTCGCCCTCTCTGAAAACATAAGCCATGAAAAAACAGCCGTGTGTATCGGTTATCCTGCCAATCGAACCACACGACCCGGCCAGGGAAGCGATAGTCACCGGAACACATCATCTTAGAAAAAAGAAGAGTCGATCGGAGACAGCTATACCTACAATTAACATGTCGTTAACGTCAGACCGCCGTCGCTGTCAGGAAGAGAAGCAAATTGCAATACATCATCATGAAAAAAAGGGCCCCAGGAAACCCCACCCTGAAAACGAAACGAACCCAAGAAAAGAGCAACTTGTGAGCCGCGGAGCATCCTCAGCCGAAACAAACGACGGAAATGTTGGGTGAGAGCACCGCTCAAGTTCACGGATGCAGATCAATTGGCTCGTCGTCTAACCTTATCCGATGACAGTAACATCTTGGCACGGTCGCATTGGCTTATCATTACTCAGTACTTATATATACGGTCACTGGAGGATAAGAAGAGAGACGAGAAAAAAAACAACGGGAAAGGCACACGGGAAAAGATAATAAAGGATTCTTCACCTGATTAGGGAGAACGATTATCAGGAAATGTAGAGATGCCCAGAGCAAAAGAGGAGAGTCCGCTTACGTTTTTCTTTTTCTTGCGTCAGAACGCCAGATGAGAATTGTAACTCTGAAATGTTCCACGACGTCAGATATTTCGACATGGAGGACGCGATTTGCTCTTGTCTGAATCTAATTTGAGTTCTTTCGTGATAGAATTATATGTGCAACATTGGTAATAACAGGCAAGCTGAAAGAAGATTCGATATTTCGATTGGTAGTTGGGGCATTACAAGTTTACTTGCTTGGGACAAAACAGAATGAACAGAATAGAATGTATACTTTGCCAAGTCGTCCCGATTGCTTGCCTTCCTAATTGACACAACCCGCAGTACCGCACACAAGCTGCAACCTCAACTAGACACTTTATTTATCAACTAAATAGGCTTAAACTTAGACTGAAACTTACTATGTCCTTTCATCGATTCCACCGTGCAATGCAGCAGCTGAAACATCCAAGACATACACATAAATATTAACTGACACGAGTAGCTATGGGAATCTGTCGTTGCAAAACCATACAGATTTCTCCATGCCATCCACGCTAACTTGTACAAACCATCTGACTTGTAATCGAAAGAATGCGGCCGATGCACGCTGTCCATGCCCAAATCAACAGCAAGCTGAATTGGCATTGCCCTCTGATCGACCGATCACCTTCTCTGTACACGAAGAATGCAACCAGCGTACCTGACAGGCTGACACCCGCGCGAAGCAAATGAGCAAATCAATCATCGGCGCAGCTATCCGTAAAGATTCTCCAGAGATTAAGCGCTGGAGAATGGAAGATCTGCAGCAGGACGTGTAGGTGCCGAAGACGGCGAGCGAGAGGCCGAGCAGGACGAGCAGGACGTCGCTGAGCACCCCGGACCAGGACATCTCGGCGCCGAACACCTTGAGGTGGAACGAGCCGGCAGCACGAAGCCGAGCAGACGCAGACGGCTGCTCCCGACGAGCGCCAGGAAGTCGGTGAAGTTGGGCACGTACATGGCGAGAGGCCGACGGCCA
The DNA here is from genome assembly GCA_022414725.1 of Microglena sp. YARC. Lineage (NCBI taxonomy): Eukaryota > Viridiplantae > Chlorophyta > Chlorophyceae > Chlamydomonadales > Chlamydomonadaceae > Microglena > Microglena sp. YARC. The sequence continues at coordinate 5,251 of JAJSRW010002911.1, read as the reverse complement.
GGACGAGCACCACCCAGCCACCAGCAGTAGCGTTTGCGTGGAGCAGCCGCTCGCGACCTCGTACACGGGGTGCATCATCACCGGCATGGTGAAGAAGAGTGATGCACAGCCCGAGCTGCACGCGCCGAGAGCCACCCGTCCCGAGGTTGGTGTGATGATGTCGCGCGTGGCGTCGCCGAAACGATGTACCCCATGGCGCCGAACAGGCCTACATGACGGCGATAACCCCATGGATAGCCCAGCGTGGTCCCGAACTTCTTCTTGTGCGCCTCCGCCTCAAGCGGAAGGACCATGCCGATTCCCTCGAAGGCGTACACGACACGCCGATGCCGTACAGGATCGCGCTCAGCCGCGAAGCGAAACGGGTGGTTTTGGCGAGCCAGACGGACACGTCCTCCCCGAGAACACGCCCATGGCGCCGAGGTCAACCACATCGGCGAAGATGCTGAGCGGCCGAGGAGCGTCAGCGTCTTGATGGAGTTGACCCGAGCTGGAACGGCAGCATGGCCCAGATGAAGAGCGCCTTTGGGAGAGAGCGCGTTGGAGGAGGGCGCGAAGACGGGTAAAGGTGCGCCATGGTTTCGAGATGAAATAGGTACCCGACGCAGAAGCTGGCTGGCTGAGCACCAGCATGGTGTCCACGCGAGGCCCCCGACGCGGACACGGCGTCCCCCAAGTCCCCAAAGGAGCATCTTCGGGTGCTCGTCGGGGGCGGCGGCAGGCGACGAGCAGCATCATGCAGTAGAGTGGCGCGCGACGGAGGCGGAGATGACCCCCGCCCCCGGTCCCGAGAACTGTACGCCCCAGCACGCCGCCCGACCCCCGATAAGACGTCCAAGGTCTTGGGCTGGACGACACTCCCGGCGCCATCCCACCGTGTGCAGCAGCAAGGCGCCGATCCAGCAGCCGCGACGACGGACGACTCCCTCTTCACCCAATCCACTGGCGACCACTGCCCTCCCCCAAACAAAAAAGCACAAGCAAATCAAAATCAGAACCACCCAACACCACCCAAGCACGCACCCGACCCCGATACGGATTTCCTCTCCTCTCTCGCGCGACTCGCCGAAAACACCAAACATCCGGAATCTCCGCGTAGGAAGATTGCGTGGAGTCGTTGGTCTCACGGCCCCGCGGATGAGATCGATTATTGCATCAGTTGCTAGACCCTTTTAGAAAAGGAAGCAAGCCATTCCGCCGAAAATATCCTACCTGTTCACATGCGGCACTTGAAGTCTTTGCTCCTCTGCCCCACAGGAAGGCGCCGCGTATGAGCTGTATGCCTCCTAAGTAGCAATCGCCACGAGTACTAGAGATAAAACTACAGCGCGCGGCACGACAGGCAGCATCATTGCCAGTAGTAAAAGTGAGCGCCGCACGAGCCAGAGGATGACCCCGCCCGCCACCAGATCCGCAGAAACGTGTACGACAGCCCCAGCACGCCGCGCCACCACCGCATGAAAGACGTTCCGAAGTACTTGCTGCGACACAGCTTCCCATCTCCACCGAATTGGTCGGCAGCAAGCGCCGGAGTCCAGCAGCCGCACACGACAGCTCGCCTCGTTCCCCAATCCCATAGAGCGACCACTGCCCTCCCCAAACGAAAAGCACGAAGCAAATCAAAATCAGAACCACCAACACCACCCCAAAACACGGCACCCACGCCGATTTGACCTGGATTTCCCTCCTCTCTCCGGCGCATCTCACAAACACCGAAACGAATCCCGGAGATCTCGCCGATAGAAGAATGCGTGATGTTGTGCTTCAACGGCCGCCGCGGATGAGATCTGATTATTGCTCAGTCTAGGAGCCCTTTTTGAGAAGAGAGAAACGACCATTCGCCCGAAAAATATCCTGACCTGGTCCATGCACTGAGTCTGTGCGCCTCATGCCCACATGGAACGTTCCGGCGTATGAGCTGTGCCTGCGGTAGTAGCAATTCCACGATACTAAGTGAAACGTACAGGCGGCTATGCACGCTCAATTTCTGTCGTTTTATTAGTTTTCCCCCGTATTTCCGGAAATATGAGATTTTTCGCATGTGCTTCTTTTAAGCGAAAAATGCATCTTCTGTGTTCCTCGTAAATAGTAGAGTGCCATCGTTTGCTAATACTCCCTGTTCTGAAATTGATATGTTTATACACTAAGACCAAGAATAATTTAAATTACATCAATTAAAAGACCATACTCATATTCTCTCACAATGCATGCATCAATAAAAACATCATGCCAATTACACCTTAGCATGCATACATTTTCTCTTGCTACATTAATTATATTATGATGAAATCCGTGTACATGCGTTATATAATGATCAATTTGAGAAATTTTAAATTATATTATATGATGATTAATTTGGAAAGGAGAGAGTATTACCTAGTAAGCAAAACGTTTATTAGGAATAAAAATAAATTTATATGTAAAACTTTTATATATGTGTTCGTTGTGACTTAAAAACCAATGCTTAAAAGGAACTACGTTAAAAATATCTTAAAATCAATCTCAAATAAGTTTCAAAACTCAAATTTTGCCTTTTTTTTTCTTCGACTAATTAGAGCATCCGATGGGAGCCTGCTCGTGTTTGTGTATTTCCTTTCCGAGATGGCTAAGATTTTTCACGTGTAGTTTGGGAAAAAAATGAACAGTTATTCAAAGCGCTAGTATTGATTCGTCTCCAATTCATAGAATTTCTAAATTATAACCAGCTGATATCTAGAAGTGTGCATGCATCCGGCGTTCCTGCAGTCAGAGTCTCATGGAGGCGAAAACGAAAAAAGAAAAAAAGCAACCGATGCCAATAAGCATTTCACGAATGACGCATCCACGGAGAAAAAATGAGAGAAGGAAGAGAAAAGTTGAATTACGACACCGTAAATTTGACACAAAAGTACGTAGGGCCGATGCACGGGAGTTTCTACTCCAATGCTCTCCAATCCAATCTTGTTCCTAGTCCAGCACCTATCTTATCGTACACGTTAGCACTCGATCAGCCTGCTCTCCGAGAGCAGTTACGTCACAAAAATATCTGCACATCAAGTATGGGACACGGCCGTATCGTTTTTGCCCGATCCCATTTGCTGGTCATGTCGGTTCATTCATGACCATACGTTCTCCGCGCTGATGCTTTACAAGACGAGCTCAGAGGACGAATTTGAGGGCCACGGGGGGGTCGACGGTGCAGGACCAGCAAGCAGGCACCAAGGATGCGCAAAATTTAGTTAAGCTAGCATTTGGGAGCACCTATCCTGTCTGCCGAGGAAAATAGTTTGCCGGAGAGCGACGGGGATAGTATCATACTGTCATACAGCAGGTGGTCCATGCGTTCGTTGGCCAGTAGCTATCCTCCTGCAAAATGGCGTTTCTAGAGTAGAGTATCGACTTTTGTCGTTGCTCGTTTGGCTCGCATGTCGCTAGCTCGTTGGCATACTTGCATATCATAGCTAGCCATGCCGATGAACGGATGGAGTGATGGATCGGGCAAATAGAAAACATGCATGTCGGCTAGCTCGTTGCATACCTGCATACCATAGCCATTTCCCGATGACGGAGTGATGGATCGGCACCATTAGCCATTGCCGATGACGGAGTGATGGATCGGCAAAAGCATACATGCATATCATAGCCATTGCTGCCGATGGATCGGTATGATGGATCGGCAAAGGAAAACATGCATATGAATAAAGCTCCCGGCGAGATCGAACTCGCGACCTTTCGCTTACGAAGCGAACGCACTACCACTATCTACGGAAGCTGGATGAACTAATTGTTCATATTAGCTCTCTTAGCACAAATCATTTGCTTGTAGTTGTACATGCTACCCTTGAACGTGAATCACATCGTGTCGATGAGAAAATGTCAGAAAACCCAAGGCAACCAACAAAACCGAACGATTGGCAACATTGGCGGCCCCAAAATCACCTCGGAATTTGCTCCTTGATTTATTCTCTGTGGTATATTTACATTAGCGGCTGTGATCCTTTCCTCCCACGCACGCATAGGCCAGGCAAACATCTAGCTTGGCACATAATTGATGATACACGATCCACAGTCGATGCGGCTAGGCAAAAGATAAAAGAAAATAC
>JAJSRW010002623.1:0-16349 GCA_022414725.1 Microglena sp. YARC | reverse complement strand
CTAAAACATTACACCAACAGCATGATACATGTCTGTTGTTTGTTAAATCCTATCAACTTAAAAACACAATTTTGCAGCTTCCAATTCCTTTCAACAGCAGCTCTTAGACCTGAACCTCATTGCTTTCTTTTCTTGGGGGTAGGACTGCAAGTTGTTGCTGGCGCTACTGTCCTGTCCCCAAAGTGCAGCCTCCAGGCCATCACCTGCTCACGTGCAGAACCACACAGCCCCATTTCCTCAAATCAAGCAACAGTTGCTTTCATATATGGTTTTGCCTCAACAGTTGCTTCATATATGGTTCTGCCTCATCATCACACCACTCCAAAATCCGCAGCCCCCAGACTTCACAAAAAAAGGGGAAGTGAAAGAGTCAATCCCTTGAAAACAAATCTAAAATGCAAAATCAATTTAAAAGGCACAAAATTTAACTCACACGCGCATTGTAGCATGTAAAATATCTCCTCCCGGGGTTATGGGGACTCCAAGAAATCCACCGAGCTGCCTTCACTTTACAATCACAGAACACGGGAAGCTCATAATCAAGAGCCCCTCCCTGTATGGCACCGGCGGCTGACGCCTTCCTCGCTCACCACCTCCATCCCAAGAAGACAATGGCGAGCACGCGATGTACCTGAGCTCGGCATGCCCACATTCATATAGATGTTAATGAATCTAGACATATGTGTACTAGATTCATTAACATATATATGAATATGGGCCAATCTTTTTTAAAAATAACCAATTTAATCGGTATATATGATAGAAAAATGTTTAAGTATTTATAATAATAATATAATAGCCGTGAAACGTACGGGATGATGACTAGTAGTCATAATTCATGATATTTTAATCCAGATATATAGCATAATTCTGAGAGGTACTAATCCATAACATTAATTGTGGGCCATGGAATTTACTAGCATTAAGAAAATATTGTGATAGACAATCATCCATGTTTAGCAATGTTAGTAAATACATAAGATAAGATTATCCACTTACTAATTAACACAATTCATTTAACACAAACTTAGACAGACATTTAAGATAAGCCTTAATTTATTTGTCACAGAATGGCCAGACATTTCATACAAGATTTAAGGTTGTAAGCTATTATTTCGTGCTAAAATTATACATGAGAGATGGAGTATTGGTTTAAAATAGCAAGTATTTGGTACCTAACGAAAAAGATTAGTATAGATAGCCAGACGTTCGGGATAAGTCTTATGTTTGGATGCCATTAATTTCACAAAAATACAAATGTTTGTGAGATATATATATATATATATAGCTTCATACAGCATAACCAAATGGGCAAGCAGATGAGGTCCGTAGCCTACTCTTGGTTCTGTTCGTGGTTCATCTTGCTATGCCTGCACGCATATATGGTAATTTGCTAACTGATATTCATTCTCAAAGGGACTTCCAATATTTTCGTTCATTTAAGTGTTATTTTATTCTTCTAGAGTAGTCAGGATGCACTAAGAGAACATATCTTATAGGTTCCATTTTGTTTTTTTTTTTGTCTTGTTCTCCCTATTCACCTATCCGTGCATCACATTTGTTTTATTTTTATTTTTTGTTTCATTCTAAAAGTGTTCGTTTTGTTTGTAAGGTAAAACATGTTTACATGCTAGCGAAACCAGGAACGAAGGAAGGTACAAAGTCGTATCAATGGTTTGGAACCAGTGAAATGCACCATTTCCAAGATGGATACTGCTGTTATGACCAAAAATCAAAGCTTACAAGACGTGCTACCCTAACGCATCAGAATGCTGGAGCAATTGCCATAAACTTGAGGCTCGTGTTTTGATCGCTGTACAATGCTTGTAATTCTAAAGGAATTTAATAATAATACTTCGCAAACCTACGTGATGCATGTTATTATTGTAAATATTAACTGACCCTCCATCTCATCTTAGCCATAGACCAAGGTAAGTAATCACTACTTATCATGCCTTAAATATGCACTAGTCATTCCTCGTAAACAGTGATTCATTATATTTACATTTCTCATGCCATATAGCCAATCATGTGTGGAAGATGGAGAGGTCATGCATTAAAATCCGAGAATCATTAAGATGATATGTTGTTGGATTGAAATATGCTATCAAAATAAATTTTTTAGATTTGGAAATATGACTATCAAAAGTAGATGGAGGAGTACTTAATAAGATGCATTAGTTGTTTTTCTAAAATTGCAGTGATTTAGAGTCCTTTGTCAATTCAATATGCTAATTATAATTCTGGATTTCAAAACATAATACAATTTTCATATGTAATTAATTAAATTCCAAAGGGTTAAAAAAAAAAACCAAGTATCGGAACGAAGGTAGTATGATAGTAAAACTAAAAGCTCATCGGCTTGGCCTGTCCTTATGGTCTGCGCGGGAGTACCATATTGGTCCTCACTTACGCATGGGCCACTACGAAGAATAGAAATCTAACATCTTTTCCTAATAGGCAGACAATGCAGGCCTCGCTGTACAATGCTTGTAATTCTAAAGGAATTTAATAATAATACTTCGCAAACCTACGTGATGCATGTTATTATTGTAAATATTAACTGACCTCCATCTCATCTTAGCCATAGACCAAGGTAAGTAATCACTACTTATCATGCCTTAAATATGCACTAGTCATTCCTCGTAAACAGTGATTCATTATATTTACATTTCTCATGCCATATAGCCAATCATGTGTGGAAGATGGAGAGGTCATGCATTAAAATCCGAGAATCATTAAGATGATATGTTGTTGGATTGAAATATGCTATCAAAATAAATTTTTTAGATTTGGAAATATGACTATCAAAAGTAGATGGAGGAGTACTTAATAAGATGCATTAGTTGTTTTTCTAAAATTGCAGTGATTTAGAGTCCTTTGTCAATTACATATGCTAATTATAATTCTGATACAATTCATATGTATAATTAATCCAAAAAAATAAAAACCAAAAATCAACATAGATAGTATAAACTAAAGCTCACGCTTGGCCTCTTATTCTGGCGGGACCATATTGTCCTCACTACGCATGGGCCCTACGAGAGAATTAGAAATCTAACATCTTTTCATAGGCAGACAAATGAGGCCTCGCTGGGCTTTCCAAGAAAGCGACTTGGAACTTGAATTCACTAATTCGATGTCCATCTAGTTGGAAATAAATTTTGACTACTCTGTCCCTGGGACTAGTATATACGTTCAGAGTTGTTCTGGTTTTAGAAAGGGCACCTTAGTGGAGTACAAGAATTGTTGGTTTGAACTTTATTTCGTCAAGACAAGATGCCGACTACTATAAATCCTCCGACTAGTCTCTTTTACTCGGACCAATTCTCTAATCTCCTATACAAATTGGGCACTTTCTACGAGCTTTGTCGTAAACCAAAAAATATGACCATTTATTATGTTATTCGAACAATCATGACCTTAGATTAATAGATCTACATTACAGGCATAGTACGTACATATATCAATCCATGTGCAGCATAGTACGTACGCAACAACCAAAACCTCTCAGATATATCTCCTAATCTCGATCAGCCACAGTACATAACAAAAAAGTCTGTCAAATAGATCTCCATATCAATCTGATATTACGACTTCCACGACTTCAATCTGATATTACGACTTCCACGACTTCCACTAGTATGACTATGCCAGGAGCAGCTCTTGGAATAGAGACAACAGGGTACATCATGCATATGACGTCCATAATTCTCCAGTGTAGGGCATGACGGGATTTTTTTCAGTTCCAATTATACTTTATTAACTAGAAAGGTCTGGTTAAAACTTAGAAGCATGTTGCAACCATGATACCTCTCTTTCAATGAAAGATCCAAATAGAATTTTATAATTTTAATTATGTTGTTTAATTAAACGTTTCCTATCTGAAAATAGGTCGACCAAGTTTCAGATCCTATCTGATGCACGATGCAAAGCACATTGATACATGCCTACATGGTACTACAAAGAAATTTCAGTCCATTAGTCTCACAGGAACAACTTTCGAGATTTCTTCAGTTGGACAGCATCGTCCAGTTGACAATGACGAGAAAAAAATTACAAGTTTTCTTAAACGTTAGCAACGTTCCTAAATCAGAACATGCGGAGTCCATTAAACATAGCAAAACTGGGGACCTATATGAATTTCAAGCATTGATGTTTTTTTCCAAGAGAATAAATAGCAAAACATACTTATCAGGTAAGATGTTGTTTGCTAGACTATTTCCTGGCAGCAAAATTAATTACTTCAGTTGCTTCATATTAACTCCATGTTTTTGTTTTTAGATGTCATTGGCTTCGCACCATATGTAGTAGGACATATGGAAGAAATATGATAAGTCATGGAATAAGGAAACTCAGTGACACTATACTCTGAATTTTGTGAGTTAAATTAAAACCAGTTATAGCTGCAATTTTTTACTCTCAACATATGTAGTGATTAATTAGAGATCAATGAAAAGGATATGATGCAACTCTCTTTGAAAAAATATGCTTCAGAAAACACTATTGTAGCGAATAAGGAGAGTTGTTAAAAGCTGGGAACGATTGAAGAGTTGATGCTATATTGGCAAGAACACAAGAAGTATATGTGAGTTTTATGTTTCTTATTATTGTTCCTTATGCTTAACTTTTTTTACTGAAGAAGTTTCCTAATTATGTTGCCGTAATCCAGAACAATAGTATAGAGTGTAGTAGTCTAAACGTAAAATTTATTAGTAATTAAAGAAAATTTGTACCAGTATTTAATGAGTTAATATTATTTTATTATTTAAATCTAGAAAATATATGTAGTCATTTGAATAGATCATTTTTAAAAATAACCAATTTAATCAGCATATATGATAGAAAAATGTTTAAGTATTTATAATATTAATATAATAGCCCGTGAAATGCACAGATTGACGACTAGTAGTCACAATTCAGCATATTTTAATCCAGATATATAGGATAATACTGAGAGGTACTAATCCTTAACAATAATTGTGGCCCATGGAATTTACTAGCATTAAGAGGATGTTGTGATAGACAATCATCCATGTTTAGCAATATCATAAAATACAGAAGATTATCCACTTACTAATTAACATCAGACATTTAACACAAACTTAGACAGACGTTTAGGATAAGTCTTAATTTATTTGTCATAGAATGGCCAGAAGTATCATACAAGATTTAAGGTGCACGGTATTATTTCATGCTAAAATTATACATGAGAGACGGAGTATTGGTTTAAAACAGCAAGTATTTGGTACCTAACGTAAAAGATTAGTATAGATAGCCAGACATCCGGGAGAAGTCTTATGTTTGGATGCCATTATATATATATATATATATATATATATATATATTATAGTAAATTTGTTTGGTGCTCCATGGTGCCCGGGCACCATTGTTGAAATTGAGTATATACCCAATTCAAATGAGTATGAATCTTTTTCAATTACTTAGGTATTAATATTAACCACTTTACTAACTAGTTCAAAGCAAGTTGAACTGAATTTGAACTTGTTTTGTTAGATTTTGATTCTAGGTATATAGCATCCATACATATAATTAGTTAGGTATGTAATCATGGATTGTGAATAAAGTTAAATTGAGTTGTTTTGTTGATAGTATATGTATGAATCGAATTATTATAACTAGATATATACTCACAATTTGAAAATTTGAAAAATTTGAGTGATTTTGTGCATTTGATACCATGGTGCCCGGGCACCATGGTGCCCCATATGAGTGTATATATATATATATATATATATATATATATATATATATATATATATATATATATATATAATATATATATATATTTATAATCATGGAGCAACAAAAAAGGTACACAATCCATAGCTTCATACAGGCATAACCAAATGGGCAAGCAGATGAGGTCCCGTAGCCTACTCTTGTTCTGTTCGTGGTTCTTCTTGCTATGCCTGCACGCATATATGGTAATTTGCTAACTGATATTCATTCTCATAGGGACTTCCAATCTTTTCGTTCATTAAGTGTTATTTTATTCTTCTAGAGTAATCAGATGCACTAAGAGAACATATCTTATAGGTTCCATTTTTTTTTTTGGTCTTGTTCTCCCTATTTACCAATCCGTGCACCACAAAACAACCATACACATATCACACACATGCACATTCTTGATCAAAGAGTATGACTTGCTATCTCCTTGGGTCTGGTATTTTGGCTTTGCAAAATATGTGATGCAGGTATGCCCCAATTGATCCCTATCGAGCTCCACCTATACAGCCTAATAGAATAGGGACAATTCGGCAAACATGCCTTGGTGAGGATCCACAAATCAAACCACATGAGTGATCTAAGAGAAGGTCATTGAGGAGTAAAGCTACTTTGCGAAAATATATGAAAACCCCAAGAAATTCATAGGAGGAACAAGAAAGACTTGAGTTATGACTGTTCCATTCATCAATTACCCAAGATGGTAAGTTAGACACTGCAAAAGTGCAAAAGTTCACAGGTACAGTATGGCTTGGAATAATTTGTGTACTTGTATAGTATCTTAGAAAAATTTATTCCACATTAATCCTTAACCTTTACTCGGGACGAGTAAAGAGCTAAGTGTGGGGGGGGGTTTGTTGACGGCTGTTAAGTACCAAAATAACACCGTCAATACCTGCATAAAACCATAAATGTGAAACATCCAACATAGTGGTAGGATTTATTTCTAACAATTTCCACGATTGTTGGTGTATATTTGTATGCAGGTGATCAACCACAAAAGTTGGGAGAGAATAAGCATAAAGAATGGAAATATATCTTGCGTTGATGGACTTGCATGGTTTTGAGATACAACATATAAAATGTGCAATCATTCGGAGCCAAAACATGGAGTATCATAAAGTAGGGCATACATGTCAGCATCCTGAAGAAAGATGTGAGCCAGGGGAGCAAACCAGGGTTCGGTCGAACCCCCAGCTGGCCTAACCAGGCCAATCTTTTACCAGGCAATAGTTATTCTTATCCAATAACGGTTGTGAGCGTTGTACCTGAAGAAACCGTCATGGACACATGACAAGAGGAGATGAAATATGCTCTTTGGATGCTTGAGTATGCCACTTGTCATGAGGAGAGCAAAGATGCTCATAAGATGCTTGGAGCATCTCCACTCTCCCAAGGCACCTCTCCACCTATAAATACCCCTCTCCTCCCTCATTCTTACACACACCAAAGCATGAGCTGAATTACAAGAGGCTCTAGTGTACTTTATTGTATATTAGAATAGGGAGAGAGTAAGGTGGAAGGAATCGGAGGAATCCCGGAGTTGTCGGTAATCTCCTCTTACTATTGTATCTTGTTAATTACTCTACTTTTAATAAAAATATCATTCTGAGTAATTAAGGTTTGCTTAGTGAGAATTACTTCTTGGTTAGTTCCTAATTAGCATACGGGATCATTGTTCACTATAGTCCATTTATCTATAGTGATTGCGTTAGTGTTTGATCGGCACTAGAGTAGTTATTAATTGCGCAGACGCGGTGTTTGGGTAATTAATTTCCAGTGGTTGCTGCGTTTCCCACAGTACATTTGAGGTGGGTGTAGAGGTGGTGACAGCCCTCAAGAGCACTTAAGTCCTCCCTGTCCGGGTATGTAGTAGAGCAACATCTTAGAATAGCGGGTTGCTAGTGCATGAAGTATTGCATTAGGATTAAAGTTAAGCTTTCTCTAGACACTGTTTCTCATTAGAAATCATCTCTGCCCTCTGCACATATTAGCTTTGTGTCCTTGCATGAACCTGATGAGGAGATAATCACACACGTTCCCTTGGATTCGATACCCTTGGAATACTCTGTAGGGGAAGTGCTACATCAGTATATCCGTGCGCTTGCGGATTCTATCTGTGAGTGTAAGAAATACCAACACTACTCGTAGCACAAAATTGGGGGACATATACTAGATAGATGAAAAGTATGGATTTTAAAAAACTTTTTGTAACAGTTGATGTGTTGATGCATCGCCTTGAGATGGGCGATATTCATATCGCCCTTAGACAAAAACCAAATACAAACAACAAGTGTTGCAAAAGTATTATCGGCTTGATGGCCGATACAGATACATATTTATATATAGGATGTTTTGTTACAGGAGTTAAGTATGAAGCCAAGATTGTTCATGTCTATCTATTACATCAACCCAGGAAGTATGGATTGCCTCTATTGCACGGAGATGAAGACTATCGATCTCTTCTATTATCTTTTTGTCTTCGGCGTCAGTTCCTTGCCATTGCTGCAAGATTGAGGAAGACTAATAGAGAGCAGGGAGAACGCCGCCGGAAGACTGGATCGCCGGAGATGAAGGGGTTTTTGCAACAAGAAGGCTTGTGAAGGATTTAACCGAGAAAGAGATTTTGAAGGAGTGGGCCTCTGCTTATAAGCTTAACAGTGAAGGCAGAAATACTTAGTTTTTCCGGTTTCGAATAGAGCCCAAAATTTCCACCGCATTAAAAATAAATATCAGGGATGAGTGGGGCGTGCTGATTTTGGTTGTTAATATTGATATTTTGCATTAGTTGGTTTTTTTTTTTTTTTTTTTTTTTTTTTTTTTTTTTTTTTTTTTTTTTTTTTTTTTTTTATCTTTGATTTGATATGTCATAATCCAAAAAAAAGCGGGAATGGGCATGTTAACAACGAATTTGCACAGGTCAAAAGAAGGAAGAAGATCGAAGTGGATTTTGATTCGATCGAGTTGGATTTGAGTCGGGCTGCGCATCGGCTGGATCATATCGCTAAAATAGAGTGTAGTTGATCAAGGTTGATGAGATGGTAGCCGATTATAGCCGATATGGGACAGCTTTGGTTCGGTTTGGCCTAAATCATGATAACCATCATTGCCAATTGGAGTAGAGCTCAATTAAGGCAATTGATCTATAATTAGGTTAGTTTAAGTCGATTTTGTTAGATTTGTAAGAACCCCGTATGTTGTCTTGTTTGTATCTTATCTTTAGGAAGTTTGAGTCATGTCCATAATGGACTAAGTCTGTATTTGGGGTAAATATGAACCCCCTACCACTGTAATATGGGAGACAATCCAATACAACTTCGACGCATCGCCACCCTTTTTTGTTCTTATTTTCAGCGAGTTCTCTCGACAAGAGGTAACCCGTCTCGATGGCTTTGCTATCGGGCTATCATGTTGTTTTAGATGTTTAAGTCCTTTTCTCATGACCATCTGTCATCATATGTCCTAGTTAATCTAGCCTTAGTATCACAATTTAGCCTTATCGGCTGGTTCTCGCTTTAGGGTTCCCGCCGGCATCAGCTACATTGCCATACTATAGATTAGTTAACGCATCCGCCATCTTGAAAATGGTTAATTCCTTGATTGTTTAGATTTTAGGTTTTTTTACTTACTTTGAGATGCATCACCCCGAGTCTTGTCTAGAACACTAAAAACTAACCTGGAATTAATCATAATTAGAGATAGCATCGGAGTTTCAGCCGATCTTACCTAATATACATGCTTTTTACTAGTTTTATGTATATTTGCCACTTATATAGACAGATCATCCCATATAATCATATCAAGTTAGATCAGTATCGGCTGGGTATTTGAATTACTAACTGATTGTCACGACCGAAAAAATGCCTTTTTCCAATCGCTAGTGCATTGATCCCCATCCTAGGAAAAGCCGGGGTACACATTAACAATCATGATACAAAAGACATGTCTTTATTGCATCGATAATATTTACATTATTACAAAGGTGCTTAAGCCTGACAAATAAAAATAAACAACAATGGGCTAGCAGGCATATGGCTCCATCTTCATAGGCGCTCAGCTGGAGTATAAGCCAAGACTCCACCTAGGACTTTTTCACCAAAGCTTTCTCTTACTAAAGGGAGAAAGATTGAGCAAGAATGAGTACAACCACAATACTCAGCAAGTCACACCAGAAGATGCATGATTAATGCAAGGGTACAAGGAGTAATAATATAAGGGTTAAGTTTTGCAGCAAACAAGCATTTCAAACCACTTAGTTGCTCAAAGCTATTTGCTAAATTCGATCCTGAGTCTACACAATATTATTAATCAAGGCCGTGAACCCACACGACCCTGCCTTAGCCCAAGGCCTACGATGAGTCAGACCAAATTGGCAACCCTGACCCGGATCCCAGCTCGTCCCAAGCCAACCCAGGCCAACCATTCCAGGTTTTAGTTGGTTAACCAAATTTTAGGGCTATAGGGCTGCTTCAGGATGCAAAGATAACAGTTCGCTAAGGTACAAGCTTCTGATGGTTGGGTATTGCATGGGTCGGCTTGCTATCAACTGGGTTTCTCAGTTTGGGGCACTTGTCGGTGTAATGACCTAGTTCTTGACAATTGAAACAACATATATCTTTCCGAACTCAGGATTTGTTTTTCCCATCTCGATTCTTCTGTCCTGGCACTGGGTTAGGAGAAAACTGTTGTCTTGGTGGGGAATCGCGTTGCCTTCATGCTTCTCTCCATTGGAGCTGGTGGGTTAGTTGCCATCTTCTTCATCAGCAGAAAACTGAATTGACAATCTTTTGGTACATGATCAGTTCCTTCGCACAAGAAACAAGTGATCTTCCTTGTAGGACATTCGCCTAGTGGATGCTCTTATCCACAATAAGGGCAGTGAGCAACACACGTGTTAGCAATATGTCCAATTTCACCACAGCGAGAGCATGCCTTGAGTTCCCTTCCACACGTGGAAGTACGGTAGTGCTTTGCAATAGGCAATAGAGGCCCAAAGACCGGTCCTTATGGTGGCCGATGTGCTTCTATCAAAACAATGCAACTTGAGCCCAGCTTAAAACCATTTTGGGGGTTTTGAATAGAGGGGAGGTGTATGTCCAATTCCAACATAAGCCAACCATTCCATAATGTCCAAGTGAAATGATATAATTCCCAAAGTCTAAGATTATGAAACCACCTAGGGTTGCCTAGTTAACCAGCAAAGTATCTACCTAAATTCATACTAGTGGAACCATGGATAGAGTACCCGCTAGTTGGGGTTTTATTTTCCTAGGGTGAGCAAGGTGATAATAACAATAGCAATGATAAGGCTATAACAAGGAATAATAGGAAAGCTAAATATAACAGTGATAACGCGGGAGTTTAAATAAAGCGGTAATCCAATAATTTAAAATAAAATAATTTTATAAACTGGAATTCAATATACTCAATGTAACACCCTAAAAAAAAGGCAAGCAGGCGTGCAGGCCCTGGGCCTTGGCCTACCCATGCATGCGGCCCAGCAGCAGCACAGCACGCAGAGCAACGAGTAGTAGCAACTGGGTACTGTAGCTGGAATGATCCCACCTCGCTAGTTGAGAGTGATCAACACTAGCTTATAAGGATGTTTGCCTGGGTAGTGTTAACTCCGATTCCGGAATTTTTGTGTTTAAAGCGAGGACGAAAAGCTAAGAGAAGACGTGTTCCTGGTCATTTGGGAAAGCACGTACGGTCGTACACTAAGAGAAGACGTGTTCCTGGTCATTTGGGAAAGCACAGGTATAGATTAGTTCGATGGGGACGTCGAACCTTTGAGGGTGGGTGTATGTAAAACCCTATAAGAAAAAAGGGCAAGCAGGCGTGCAGGCCATGGGCCTTGGCCTACCCATGCATGCGGCCTAGCAGCAGCACAGCACGCAGAGCAACGAGTAGTAGCAGCTGGGTACTGTAGCTGGAATGATCCCACCTCGCTAGTTGAGAGTGATCAACACCAGCTTATAAGGATATTTGCCTGGGTAGTGTTAACTCCGATTCCGGAATTTTTACGTTAAGTGAGGACGAAAAACACAGAGAGTTGCAATGTTAGGTGTGGTCTAACTGAATGAGATAGACCAATGCCGTTTCGGCCCTGGGCTATCACAAGGATGATGCGACTTGCCTCTCTCAGAGAATGTGTGGACCCCCGTTTTTATAACAGGAATCAATCGTGTAAACAGTACTATTTCCCTATCAAGTAGTCTGTACACACGAATTCATAGCTGAAATACCAAGATCAATCGTGGTAACAGTATATTTCCCTGGATCAATAGTCTGGTACACACGAATTCATAGCTGAAATACCAAGTGACTACATACCACGGAGCTAAGTTCTATAGTCCGGTATTCCAGTCCACAGCACAATCTAGCTGACAATACCAAGTGCACATACACACATGTCTAGTACAGCTTAATTACATCATTAGCCCGCAGGCACTAGTTCTTTAAATCATCGAACCGAGCGGTCCGCGAATACATTCCAAAAGGCAGAAATAGATAACGCGCGGAATTTAGCAGCGCACGCCATCGTGTAAACATACTATTCCCTGGATCAAGTATCTGGTAACACACGAATATCAATAGCTGAAAATACCAAGATCAATCGTGTAAACAAGTTATATTTCCTGATCAAGTATATCTGGTTAACACACGAATTTCATAGCTGAAAATACCAAGTGCACATACACGAGTGTTCTTAGTACGCTTATTACATTCATAAGCCCGCAGGCATAGTTCTTAAATCATACGAAACTGTAGCGGTACCAATAACATCCAAATTCAGAATAGGATAACGTGCAAGCGGAATTTAGGCAGGGCAGCGCCATTGCATCAGGCATCACGACCGTATTATAGGACCATACGTTGGTGCAGATTTCTGCCGGGTTCGATCTTTCATCACCCTCTGGTAGTTATATAAACGCGTAAGGATCTCAAAGCTTCATTCCAAGGTCTGATTAAGTTTTGTAATACTTTGCAAGGGGTTTTTACGTTAAAGTGAGGACGAAACAAAACACAGAGGAAGTTGCAATGTTAGGTGTTGGTCTAACTGAATTCGAGGATAGACGCAATGCCTGTTTTCACGGCCCTGGGCTATCATCAAAGGATGATGGACTTGCTCTTTATCAGTTTTAGAGAATGGTGTGGACACCCCGTATTTTTATAACAGGTAATAATCGTGTAACGTACTTATTTCCCTGGATTCAAGTAGTCTGGTACACAAAAACATTCATAGCTAAAGAAAACATACAAAGTGCACATAACCAGAGTGCTCTGTAGGCTTATTAACATCATATAGCCCTGCAGGCAATAGTTCTTAAATCATCGAACCGACGCGGTGCTCGGAATACATTCCAAACAGCCAGAAATAGATAAGGGGCAGCGGAATTTAGGCCGCGGCACGCCATTGCCACAGGCACGAATCAGTAACTAAGACCTATTTCTGGACGCGCGATTCGTCTTTCATCACCTCTCCTGGTAGTAACGCGTAAGGATTCCAAAGCTTTCATCTCCAACTCTGATTAAATTTGTATTTGCAAGGGGTGAAAAGTACCAACCGTACTCAGCAAACACCACAGCAATATATCAACATGACGGGGGAAGTCCAAAGGATGGCTACTGGTTATTTTGCGCAAAGCAAGTTTTTGTAATTCTTTTCACAAGCCTAAGACCTAAGCATAGGGACTGATCGGATTTTTTAAATACAGTATTCACCATTAAACAACGACGGTTCTGTCCATATCTATTGTGATCAAAGGATAGCTTCCCTGCATTGAGTCGTCTTCATGGTTTTGCTGACAGCATATAATCGGTCCATTTATTCCGGCCTCTCTCTCAGGAAGTGGACATCCATCATTTGCTTAGAAATTCATAATGACAATAGTTCATCTTTTGTTCGTGTCATGGGGCCAGGCGGGTATCGGACTAGAAGGCCTTTGGGTGAGCTCCTGCGGTGCACCCACACGTGGCTGACTCTTTTCCTGCGGGGGGGGGGGGGTCGGGTTCCCGAGGGGTGAGGTGGCACCACATCCCCCTCCTCTGCTCCCCGAAGGGGTCGGTGGTCCTAGTGTCGGCTTTCCCGGAGGGATTTAGGTTGCGCTCCCCGTTGTGCCCGAGGGCTGGGGCGCCCCGACCCCCTATGGGTTTTTGGGGCGCCACTGTGTGGGGTTTTAGGTGAGCACAAGGGGGCTAACCTAACCGCGATTTATAACAGGTTGGACGAGCGCGCCACGCCGCATTTAATGCGGGCGCAGCGCACGCCGTTCGGTCCGTGACCGGTGGGGTGTTGTGACAGGTCACAGCCGTCAGATCGCGGGTTAGGTGGACAGCGGCCTTGTCCATACACGCCGCCCGTCCTGGAATGATTGAGAGCTTCCTGGCCTCTCGTCCCTAGCCAGAGCCGGCGTTGCTAACTCCTGAGTTTTGGTATGTTCAGTCGCCGTCAGATCCATTCAGGCGTTCAGCAAAGCATGGCACAGGAAGTCGCTGGCCATTGAATGGAAGGTTGAAATGGGCGTCCCACGGGAAAGCTGGCGAGCGGGGCGAGGAGGCGTGTGCTCTGCTTGTCAGAGGTTCACTTCCGGCTGTAGGACTAGCCCCTCATTGTAAAAGAGTGGCTCCGATCAGCTATAGAAATCATCATGCAATATCCCATATTCTTGTGTGTCATGGGGCCGGGGGTAGTCGTGGACTAGAGCTTGGGTAGCCAGCGGTACCACGTAGGCCCTTGACCTCGCCTCGGGGGGGGGGGGGTTGTCGGGCTCGAGGCTGAGTGGCCACTTCCCTCTCCTCTGTCTCCCCGAGGGGTCTGGGACCGCTCCCGGTGTCGGCCCGAGGCATCGGGTCGCCCCCTGTTTCGGCCGCGCGAGGGCTGGGGCGCCCCGACTCCCTTGTTTTGTGCGTCTCACTGTGTTGTGGTGTTAGGTGAGCACAGCGGGGGCTTCACCTAAGCCGCATTTATAATCAGTTTTGGACGTGCGCTGCCTACGGCGCATTTAAAATGCGGCGCAGCGAACGCTCGTTCGGTCCGTGACCTGGTTGCGGTGTGTGACCGTCACAGACCGGATCAGAATGCGGGTTAATGGTGGCAACAGGCGGCCCCTGGTCCAACGCTCGCCCGTCCCGTCGGAATGATGAGAGCTCCTGGCTCTCGTCCCTAGCCAGAGGCGGCGTGCTAACTCCTGGAGTTTCTGGTATGTCAGTCCCAGGTCAGTCCATTTCCAGGCTTCACACAAGACATGGCAAGGAAGTCGCTGCCATTGTGAAGAAGGTTGAAATGGGCCGTCCACCGGCGAAAAGCTGCGGAGCTGGGCAGGAGGCGGTTCTCTGCTTGTCAGAGGTCACTTCCGGCTGTAGACTAGCCCTCATTGTAAAAAGCATGTTTTTCCTTTCTTAGGCAGCTAGAGGCCCTCGTGGTGACCCTGACCAGATTAAAAAGGAGGCCAGGCCTAGGAGAGAAGAGGGGGAAAAAAAAGAAGAAGAAGGGGTGCTGAGAGCTGAACTCTCTCTGGCTTTCTGCGGCTCTCTGGTTATTCCTTCACCATAACAGATCCACGCGAGAACCAGGAGTAGGGTTGTTACGCTTCTTCAAAGCGGCCCGAACCTGTGCAAGTGTAATAACATGTCCCGGTGCTCAATAACCGCGAGCAACGGCTATTCGAAATAGATTTGGTTTACTCACACTACAGTATTCACCATTAAAACAACGACGGTTCTGTCCATATCTATTGTGATCAAAGGATAGCTTCCCTGCATTGAGTCGTCTTCATGGTTTTGCTGACAGCATATAATCGGTCCATTTATTCCGGCCTCTCTCTCAGGAAGTGGACATCCATCATTTGCTTAGAAATTCATAATGACAATAGTTCATCTTTGTTCGTGTCATGGGGCCAGGCGGGTATCGGACTAGAAGGCCTTTGGGTGAGCTCCTGCGGTGCACCCACACGTGGCTGACTCTTTTCCTGCGGGGGGGGGGGGGTCGGGTTCCCGAGGGTGAGGTGGCACCACATCCCCCTCCTCTGCTCCCCGAAGGGGTCGGTGGTCCTAGTGTCGGCTTTCCCGGAGGGATTTTAGGTTGCGCTCCCCGTTGTGCCAACACATGAGCCTGTCCTAACACATAAGAATCGCGTCACGGCAAAGCCTTCGAAAACCTTGCATTGGCAGGGAACCGCTCAGTGAACTTTAGCCCTCATGCACTCTAGCGTCCATATCGCTTCTAGCAGTGAGAGGAGTTCTGGCGCTCGCGGGAAGGGAAAACACACACATCCTACGTTGGCTTTCTTGTCGTTGAACCCATCCATCATGATTGTTCTCTTATGGGTATTCTCATTAGTATTGCCGAAGGCCAGCCTCTGGACCATCCGGTAAAACGGGCATGCGCCATCACACTCTGGCCATCCAAACGGGCATCCGCCAGCCAGAACTACTTGCCGAGCATCACACACCTAAAAGAAGACCACTACGCATGGATACTGCCTCAGCCTCAAGCTATCTACTCCGCTAGTCTATACCCATAGAGAAGTGCGGTTGTAACGGGGGTCGTTTCATGCTTAACTTCATGGCGTCGGTCCTTAACTGACCAGGAGGACGGC
>JAJSRW010002743.1:0-12100 GCA_022414725.1 Microglena sp. YARC | reverse complement strand
AACATCTCTGCCCGTTCATGCGATTTCAAAGGCCCTAAATATTCTACGCGTTGAAACTTTTTAAACATGTTTAGACCCATTCAGAGGGCGTACGGGCAAAGGAGGTAAGGCAAAAGCTTTTAGCAGGAGGACGGGGTTTTGCCAAGTACCGGAATCACCGCAGGAGGCCAGCGGGCCGCTACGCTTCGGGGAGGGGGGGATTTTTGACAATAACGGGCGGCCATTTATAAAGCCATTAGGCGGTCATAACATGTTAAAAGACACTGTGGCTCCAATAATGTTCGTATCATAAGGGTAAGCCATGTAAATTTTCCTTTGTAAAACATAAATCCAAAGGGGAAAGCCTAAATAATAGGGTTATAAGTAGCCCCTTTGTGCCAGGGGGGGGGGGGGGGGGGGGGGGGGGGGGGGGGGGGGGGGGGTAAGCANNGGGTTCAAAATATTTACTAAGATACAATTGTTACTTTCCAACTACTATTGAGAGAAGCACGCTTTTTCGACGTGATCGCAGTTGTCGTTCGACCAACAATTTTAACCCAAGATAAATTTTATTATGAAAATATATTAATTATTAATTGTGATGATAATTTAGTATTATCAAAATATTCTATATTTGGTCTATAAACTTAGTTAATTTTTAAAACAATTTGATTTGACCAAAGTCAAATCAATTATAACCTTGAAAAGGAGGGAATAGAAGTTATTAGTTAGACTACTGCCCTCTCTCCATCCTAATAATATAAAAGATTTTTGGAGGATGTGACCTTTATTATATTGGGTTTAATTGGACTCGTGCCATTACAAATTTCTGGTTTTGGAAAAAATACCCTACTATTGTGATACATTACTTGTGTGCATTTGAAATTTTTTAAATTTAAAAATGCCATCACCGTCAAATATTCAGGACGGAGTGAGAATGTAAAGCTAGCTTATATCGAATTTACGCGAGCTAAGAAAAATAATACTTACGTACCCATAAACAAAATACAAAAGATTATCAGGAAGTCCAATATACTTCCCTCTGTTCTATTTAAGACGTTTTGACTTTTGTCAATCAAAACTGTTTTAATTTGACCAAGTAGAACATAATAGTAATATTTTGTTAGGAGGTACCTACACGAGAGGCTTTCGCGGACTACCGAAACCAAGAACTTAGCACAGCCACCGGAGGCAACGGTTCGAGGCTCGATTAAAGCAATCATATGGCGAAGCTACACGCGAAAGCCGTGGCCTCGAAATACGCCGCGGCTTCCGGCCTAACGAAGACCTCTCAGAGGGGCCGTACAGGGCCAAAAGGCCGGTCAAGGCAGCAAAAGCCTTAGCACGGAGGCACGGTTTTGCCAAGTACCGACCTCGAACGCCAGGACGGGCCACGCGGGCCGCCTACGGGCCTTCGGGGAGGGGGGGGATTTTAGACAAACTAAACGGGCCGAACGCCATTAAAAGCCATTAGGGGCCATACATGTAGAACAACTGTGTGCTCCATATAATGTCCTATTCATAAGGGTAGCCATGTAAATTTCCTTGTAAAAACATTAAATCCTAAAGGGGACCTATACATAGGGTTATTAAGTAGCCCTTGTGGCCATGTAACAGGGGTTTTCAAAAAATAATTACCTAAGCAATACAAATTGTTTTTTACTTCCAACTAACTATTGAGAAACCACGCTTTTTCGACGTTGCACGCATGGTTTGTCGGGGTTCGACAACCAAATATTTCAACCCAAGAACAAAATTTATTCATGGAAAATAATATTTCAAGGTTATTTAATTTTGATGAAGATAATTTAGTTATTATAAATCATTACTATATTTGTTCTATAACTTAGTTAATTTTAAAACAATTTTAGACTTTGACCAAATCAAATCACCTATTCATAACCTGAAAGAAATAACAGTATTAGTAGACTACTGCTCTCTCCATCCTATTAAATAAAAGATTTTGGAGGATGTGACCCTTAAATAGATTGGGTTAATTGACTCGCTGCCCCTTATTACAAAATTCCTTGGTTTGGAAAAATACCACTACTATTTGTGAAACCTACTGTGTGCCATTGAAATTTTTTAAATTTCAAAACATGCCATCACCGTTACTTTTCCAAACCAACTGCGTCACGTCGAAACATGACGCTTCGAAAAGTCACTGAAGCATCACAGTGCGTCACGTCGAAACATTCGAAACATGACGCTTCAGTGATTCATGAGCGTAGGAGTAGCAATTTATGAGTAGAAACTACATAGGGTCTGTTTAGTTCACGAAATAAAAATTTTTAAGTGTCACATAAGACGTTTAACCGAATGTCGGAAGGGGTTTTCGGACACGAATGAAAAAAACTAATTTTAAAACTCACCTAGAAACCGCGAGACGAATCTTTTGAGCCTAATTAATCCGCCATGAGCACATGTGGGTTACTGTAGCACTTATGGCTAATCATGGACTAATTAGGCTCAAAAGATTCGTCTCGTGATTTCCCCCATAACTTTACAATTAGTTTTTCTTTTAATCTACATTTAATGCTCTATGCATGTGTCCAAAGATTCGATGTGATGTTTTTGGAAAAAAGTTTTTTTTGGAAGGGCCATAGTTGGTGCTTTTGCTTTGCCCAGGCAGGGGAGATGGCTTCGGCGGCGACGTTGCTCCTGGTTCGTCGAGGCATCATGGAAGCAGCCCCTTCACATGAGCACGCCGCGGCTCATGGCGGCGGCTGGAGACGGCTCGAGGCGGTGGCTGGAGATTGAAGACGCCTGACGAGTGGGTCCAGCAACGACAGAAGAGGATGCGAACAGAAAAGATGACGGAGATGGCATAGTTCGAATTAAAAAAAAATTCAGTGGCATCTAACAAATTTCGCAAATAGTAATGTATTTTTCTAAACCGTCAAATTTTTAATGGCATGACGGAGGGAGTAGTATCTTGCTAGGGTAATAATACGCGACGTTAATTTGTTCTCGTAAAAAAATCGTTATATGTTCTACAATAGTCTACGTACACTGGTGGATAAACCATTTTTGTCAATCGACCAAATTCCATAATAGTCCCGGTTCCATTAAAAACCGGGATTAAAAATGATTTTTAGTCCCGGTTAAAAAAATTGATCTTTAGTTCAGGTTGGTAACATTAACCGGGACTAAAGATGATTTTTAAGTCCCAGTTCATCCCCTATCAGAGGCATGCCAGGGGGCCGAGGATCTTTAGTCCCGGTTGATACTACCAACCAGGACTATAGATCATTTAGATCTTTAGTCCTGGTTGGTAATCCCTAATCCTTATCCTCTCCTCCACAATCACAACCACTTCCTCACATATCGATCCTTCTCTCTTCTCCCCCTCCTCCCCTCTCCTATCTTACACAGATCATCCCCTTCCTCCTTCCTTCCCCCTTCCCTTCCTCCTCCCTCCCCTGGAGACGGATGAGGCCGCTCCTCCTTCCTTCCCCTTCCCTTCCTCCTCCCTCCCCTGGAGATGGATGAGGCCACGCCGCGCGACGAGGTGGACGGACGGACGCGCGGCGTGCGGCGCAGACGTGCGTTGCAGGGGGAGCACATGCGCGCAGACGTCCTCCCTCCCCCAAAGTTACTTGTTGTCTCTTTTTTTTTGATATTTTGTGATTCACTGATATGTAATTTTGTGATTCATTGTATGGATTTGAGATGTATAATCTGTGATGTATTTGATTTGTGTGTAAATTTTTTAGGATTTGTGATGTTTTAGATTTGTGTGTATAAGTAACTTTAAGATTTATGATGTGGATTTGGGATGTTATTTTATTTGGGGATTTGGGGTTTAATTTGGGATGTGCATGTCAACCGATTCGGGAGAAAATAAAAAAGTAACAAAAAAAAAAAGAAAAGGGGACCATCCGGGATTGTCCCTATCCTCTCTTTAGCCCCTCCCTCTCTTTAGTCCGGGACTAAAGATAGATCTTTACTCCCGGGTGAAATTTACTCTCGGTTATTTTATCCAGGGCTAAAGATAGCGATCTTTAGTCCCGATTCACAGTCCCGGTTTCCTAACCGGGATTACAGAGGGTTACAAACCGGGAGTAAAGACAGTTTCTCTACCAGTGGTATATCGTATATTGCCATATGGACGCGTGCATGTTGCCAATTTATCACCGTTGGATGGGCAGGTGATAGATTCGGACACCGGCGTCAATGTGGGCACCAAATCGCGGCGCGAAACGCGTGCTGATGCTCAGCACGTCGTTGATAATTAATTTTGTTTCCCCTTCCTTTTGATAGGTTTCGGACGACGTCGTAGTCATCCACATGTACAGACGTACACAGTCGATCAACACGCCTTGTGTTTAATAAACACACGTCTAAACAAGATTATTTTTTTCTTTTTTGAGAACTAAGTATAAGATTAGTTATTAGAGACGTCGACGTACGTATCATCACGTAACGTGGCCAAATGTTTCCAGCCTCAAAGCTCGAACCACGGACGTTTAGACGATTAGTTAAAAGCAAGGCTAATAAAACGGTCGACCTGTTAGATGTAAGGTTTTTTATAGCGTTCTCTCAGTCTACCTATATAATAGTGAGCTCTTTATAATTACTACATGGTCCACTTGTCTCTCTCACAGCGTTTATTGTTCCTGTGTTCAAACCGGCTGTAAGTTTATAGTCCGCTTCTCCTCTCTTTCCTCTCTTCTCTCCTTCACCTCAGCATTTAGCCGGTTTATAGCCTACTATTATACTTGCTCTAAGACTCGTTCATCAATTACTAAGCACGCACGCCCAGCTGGCGGCTGGCATGCATGGTTAATTATCGATTAATTACGTCGTTCGGCATATTGAATTAGTCTGCAATGCCTGGCTATGACGAACCAATTAATATACTCCTCTCGACCCACAGTTGGTTTACAGTCTTGACTGCGCATATATCAATATATTTTGGAAAGAGTACGAATTACCACTGAACTATTGCGATCGGCCGAATTACCCCCTAAACTATAAAACCGGATATTCTTCACCCCCAACTATGCAAATCGGATGAATTACTCTCCTCGACCCAATCCACGGTGGTTTTGGTCTACGTGGCGTACGCGTGGCAGTCCAGTCAGCATTCTATTTATAAAAAAATGTGGGACCCACATGTCATACTCTTCCTCTCTCTTTCTTCCTCTCTCTTCTCTCTCACTCTTTCTCTCTCTCAGGCTGCGGGTGGAGGCTGTCAGGGAGTCGGTGGCGGCTGTCGTCGACATCAATCGAGAACACATTCCCAGCCCACTGGCTCCCAAAGAGGTTGTGTGCTTCTCCTATTTGGCTATTCCCCCTACCAAATGTAACTCCGGCATCAGGGATTTTGGAGGTGGACGGCACCGCGGCGGCCAGGGAGGAGGAGGAGATCAGTTTCCGAAGGGAAGTGGGGTTGAGGGTTGGTGCGGCAGAGGCGCAGACCTACGGCCGTCGGTGGCCAAGGTAGAGTGACGAGGGGCCGGGATAGGGTTGGCTGGGGCGACGGGCGGCGGTTGCAGCCGGACATGGCGACGGGTGCTACTGTGGATTCCGGCGGAGAAACGTAAGTGCGGAACGGGAATCAGACAGGGTATTGCTGAGCCTATCTACGGGCGGAAGGCGGGGGCCATGGAGCGGCGGCGGCAACGGGTTACGCGGAGCGGCGGAGTGGGGGAAGCTGCGCCAAGCAATGCGTGACAGCAGCGGAGTGCCCGACGATGCAGCCGCCGATGGGAACGATAGGCCGCCGCAGGGGTACCCGGGAGGCCCGTCTCCGCCTTCATGCCCGGCGCCGCCGCTGCCCCGCCGTCCCCGTCGTTCGGCGCCGCTTCAGCCCCGCGCAGGCTGCTGCGTCCCCTGCGGCGCCCTTCGCGCCGTGCCACCTCAACGCCCCTTTGGCGCTGGACCGCCGCAGCAGGGCCCCTTAACCACCATCACACCACCCCCGCAGTGCCCCTTCGCGCAGCCGCTGTCTCAGTTCCCCTTTGGCACTGCGTCGCCGCCGTCGCAGGGCCCCTTTTGCACTGCGCCGCCGCCGCCGCAGGTCCCCTTTTGCTGCCTCAGAAAGCCACGCCGAGCGGCCGCCTCCTCATCCCCCGCCGCCGTTGCCTACGCGTCACCCGATGCCGCCGCCGCCGCAGGGCCCTTTTGCCGCCTCAGGAAAGCCGCGCCAAGCGGCCGCCTCCTCATCCCCCACCGCCGCCGCCTACGCATCACCCGCCGCCGCCGCTCCGTGTCCCCCGCCAGCCGCCTGTGAGAGAGAGAGGAAGAGTGAGAGAGAAGAGAGATAGGAAGAGTGGAAGAGTATGACAGGTGGGTCCCATACTATTTTATAAATAAATAGAATGCTGATGGACTACCACGCGTATGTCATGTAACCAAAAACCACCGCTCGGAGAGATATGTATGGTAGATGGGAGACGCAAAGAAGCCACTGAGATAGTCATCGGTAATTGCAGGGTTAATTGGACAGTGGGTCCCAGTATTTTAGTTTTATAGATTCAAGGTGGTGGAGAAATATCCGGTTTTATGTTCCATGGGGTAATCGGCACCACAATAGTTTTCCAGGGCGGGTAATCGACTTTCCATATATTTTTAACCCAAAGTTTCACTTTATGTACCCTCTTACCCTTCTTGCAATATGTTAACTTCATGTTTTTCATTTTTTATTACACGGTAGGCATATGCGTACACATGTACACACTACACATGCAATATCATACTCACGTTTCTGGAAATACGTCATCTAAGGCATGTACAACGATATTTATTATTAACGGAGTCTCTCCATTAGTATGCAAGTAAAGTTGTGACGTGGAAGAGAGAGCGGAGGAAAGAAAAATATGTTGTTATGCATGACAACCACTCAGAGTCAGCTCTTAGTTTTTATTAAAGGGAATTTTATTGCATGGGATAAAGAAAAGGGAAAAATGTAATATAATTTTTTTTGTGCATTAATGGTTAGGTGGTCTGTCTCAACTATTGTAGGAAGTGATACGTATAATATACGTAGTATTAGCTAAGAGATTATATCAAACTCTATTTTTGTGCATGCTCTAACACACACTCAAAGGGATGGAAATTATTGGCATATTCCAAATCTCACTAAAATCCTGTTGAAAGCCCACCTACATATAGAAAAGTCTCCTGAAAGTCTACCTACATATTCATACATCAAAATTTAAACCTTAACGAGTGAATTCAAACACCCACGACAGGTGTTTTTCCCGTCAACTTCATGTTGATCTGTTGTTGAGAGTGGTTGCTTACTTACATGTATGATCGTTTCAAACATCTGACATATAGATAGTTGAAAACCTAGTACTGTCTAGTTGCGACAATATATCAGAATGGGCCGGTAGCTAGAGAGAAAGAAACAGTCGTCGGAGATCCATCGTTTATACCACACATGGTTTAAGAATTATCTGTAGCGGCTGATCAACTAATTAAGTCAAAGTTTTATTCGGCTTGTCTCATTCCGTAACTCGGTAACTGTGTGTACCTTACTATGTGTTCGTGGACTATTACTACAACATCAGTTTTCCGGGGGAAAAACATTTCTCAAGCTGAGAACAACTTCCACCTCT
This sequence comes from Microglena sp. YARC, assembly GCA_022414725.1. NCBI lineage: Eukaryota > Viridiplantae > Chlorophyta > Chlorophyceae > Chlamydomonadales > Chlamydomonadaceae > Microglena > Microglena sp. YARC. Next base: position 4,553 of record JAJSRW010002743.1, on the reverse strand, counting down.
TAATTTGAAAAGAAAATCAGTACTTTCTCCTTATGCAAATATAAAGATGTGTGAGCATACATACTACCTCTGTTTTTTAATAGATGACGCCGTTAACCTTTTATCACATGTTTGACCATTTGTCTTATTCAAAAAATTTACGTAATTATAATTTATTTTGTTGTGAGTTGTTTTATCACTCAAAGTACTTTAAGCATGATTTGTATCTATACATTTACATAAAATTTTTTGAATAAGACGAATGGTCAAACATATATTCAAAAGTCAACGGCGTCATCTATTAAAAAATGGAGGGAGTAATAGATTATGGTACTTGTGATGGATTGTGCCAATCTAAGTACGTATGAGTACCTCATATTCATGTGATTCCAATCCCTTTTTAAACAGGGTTCATATTATTCACAAGAATGTATTAGCATTATAAACACTAACGCGTGAGGTAATAGGAGGATGAGACCTACATATTAATAACTATAATAGTAGTGACATCGTGGTATACGATCTTCACCTACCTAAACATAGGATAGGATGCACCTATGAGCGTGAAACATAAGTTCATATGTGTGTGAGTGTACCTGATTATAATTTATGAGTATTTGAAATAGATTATTCAGTAGGGAGAAATTAAATTCAGCAAATTTATTGGCACGATCATCTACTTGACTATAGAAATAATTAAATATTATGTAATATATATAAACCTAGTGGTTGATAATGTAGTGCAAGAAAGCTTTTAAAAGATATATTTTAAAATCTGAAATCAAACAATACACAATAATAATTTAATGAATAAACTAAAAATAACAAAATAAGACAGACAGTTAAACCCAGTATACTGCACGTGTACTCTTTTTTTGCAATGGGCATCATCGCCAGTTCGCCACGTCCAATTACTCTTTCCGTCCTAAAAAAATATGGCTTGTTCACTTTACTACCATTTTCAACCTTACCTTCTTTTTGATAAAGTTATAAAAAAAATGGCTACATTTATTTGTTGCCAAATTTTAGTAAGTGCGTATGAAATCTTGCCAAAATTTGGTAACCTTACCAAAATTTTGGCAACCTTACCAAAATTTAGCAATGACAAAACTTGTAAGGTTGAAAATGGTACTCCCTCCGTTTTATAATGTAAGTCATTCTAGCATTCTCCACATTCATATTGATGTTAATGAATCTAGATAGATATATATGTCTAATTCACTAGCATCAATATGAATGTGGGAATACTAGAATGACTTATATTGTGAAACGAAAAAAGTAGCAAAGTGAACAAGTCCCTAAAGTATAATGAATCTAGATAATTCTCTATCTAGATTCATTATTGTACTAGAAGATGTTACATATGTTTTTTTTAATCAGAGGAGCAGAATCAAAGGCGTAATTAATCGCCAAAGGTCAAGAGAGGACAAAGTAGTGGTGCGTGCTACCTTTGCTACAATTAATAAACTAATTAACCAGCCCAATTAATTAAAGGCGAGTTCGTTGGATTGAGAAAAATATCTCATCCATGTGTGCTCGGCGTCCAAGGCGACAAAACTAACAGTAAGCATGGCCACCACCAATAGTGGCTATTAAAAGGCTGAATACTGGATGGATGAGAAAAGAGGAGAGAGATGAGAACCAAGAACCAAGAAAAGAGGCTTAGACACAGGAACCAAGAAAATCTGTGAGATAAATATATGGACCATATATTTATAGTGAAGAATTAACCACTATATGAGTTAGCTAATAGATAGGCTATAAGTAAGCAGCTGGCTGTATTATTATCCTTGCTCTAAAAACAACGTGTGCTCATGTGCGCTATCCCCGGGCCAATTAAGCGTCCAAATCATGGCCTTCTGTGGCCTTCTCATCATCGCCCCGACCGCCCTATTCCCCTTCCACCTCAGCTGCCATCCCTTAATTTGTTTTCTCCAGGCATTTTGTGTCTACTGCTGCAACCAGCTGAATGAAATGTGCAAATACAGGTCAAATGGACCAAATAATGTACTGTGAACTAGACGATATATTAGTGTGAGAATCTCTATAAAGTTTACATAAGCAAATCAATGAAATGAGATTAGAAGATATTGGATAATAGAACTTAAATCTTAAATCAAATTCCAGCATGAAACTTAAAAATATATTTTAAAACATTACATAAAGGGAACTAATGATTCGTAATATATTTAGCATCGAATAATTATAGGTCCATTTAGCAGTCTTATTAGTTGTTTTTAAACAGAATTTAACACGCGTAATATATGTTAGGCAAATTCGTGCCTAAATCGACCTCTGGACTTAAATAGAGATAATTTATGGCTAAAAAGAGAATAAATGCACGATATATGTATTATAATGATTACAATATGAGCCAGTCAAGTTGAATCCCCAATTTGTTTTTGAAGGAAGGCAAAAGTTTTCCCTTTATATATAATAGAGCAGGAAGAAAATTATAGCAATATATAATTAGGTTAGCATTGAAAAAAGCAAAACAAATAACCCGCAAAAAGAAAGGCAAAATCGCAGAGGGATTAAGGTGATATCTCCCAAAATTTCGAAACTCCTGGAGGATTTGAAGCCCCTGCTTTTGCCCATGCTCTCCCTTGCCTCCTTGATCTTGCTAATGAGGATGCGTAATGCATTGTTGCCGAAGATTCTTGCGTTTTCTTTTGCACCAGATTCCACGAGATTAAAATCACCAGGGTCCTGAAGGCTTGGGATGTTTGGAGTTCCGTACGAGTGTCCACCATATGCTCGAACTGACTAAGTTTCCCAATACCACTGAATCATCCCGTCCATCTTCTGCATTTCTGCCCAGATCCTCTTTGTGATTGCATTTGGCCAGGAGATGGCAGCCGATTCATACAACATTGTAGCAAATGGCAATCTTTTGTTTTGCCATCCTCTTTCCAGCCGTCTGCCGTCCATACTCTATTTTGCGTTACCAGCCAAGAGGAAAACTTGCACTTCGGCGGTGCCCATGCCTTCAGATTGACTGATAGAGTATAAGATTTTGGCAAGCCCCAAGAATTGTAGTCATAGCCATTTGCCAGTACTACCCATTTGCGTGAGGTTCCATTCGGATGCTGTCTGGTTTTCGCTTAGAGGCCTATATCCTGATCCATTCTCCAGAGGCGGACATTCATACTGTTGGAGGTGATTCGCCTCGAGATGCGAGAACATCAATGTCTCGTATCCACTTGTTTTCTGCTAAGGCGCATCAGCCACAGTTCTATCTTTCTTCTAGAGGCCACGAAAATATCTGGCAATCATGCGAAGTTAATGTCTAGCCATTTTGAAGCTCCAAAAGCGTGCAATTTGGCCATCTCCACCGTTATTGTGTCCCCGCTAGATCTTTTTTCTAGCTGAATGCATGTAGCACACGATCCACCCAATTTAATCCACGCATCCATTCGTCCAAAGCCATCTAGCCTTAGAATGATCGATATGTAGGTTCATAACACCTACCACCCAACTTTGCCTCGCAGACCCTTTTCCATTACTTCTACATTTCCCCCCACATGTATTCGCCCCCCCCAAAGGGGAATTTCCTTCTTATTTGTCAACTGCCTTCAGGCTGTCGTCAGTATCTCTATGATGTAGGTGGTATATGGGCTGCTCCATGAGGACTGAATTTCGTCAGCAGATTTCTACGGCGGTCGAATCATTTTGCCTCCAAGGAGCAGACCGCTTTCACTTGTCCATTAAGGCGAATGTGACCTTCTGAGCCTTCTCCAACCACGAGGTAGGCCAATCATTTCTGGGAAGTGTTACCTGTTGGAAGTCCCAATGATCTAGAGAGTCAATGCTATCACACCGGATAGCGCAATTCTGGCTTTTGACTTGAGTTTGTCGGAGGCCCCGTCACTGCCCAAAATCACTATAGAATGCCAGTGAGATTTTCATGTCTTGACACTTGGTTCACGATATGCCACATCATACTGCATAGACGGGAAGGCTTCCGAAATCTGCGAGCTCTTCCGCGAAGAGACATGTGTCCAATCTTGTTTGCTTTCTCTAGAAGGTTGGATGGGTCGAATGGCTAAAAAATAGCAGCGGCGAGAGGTCACCTGCCAGAGGCACTCTTTCCATCTTATTAGGTGATCCTGGCATCCATTGAGGAGACCCTTTTGTCATGGGCATAGGCATGTTAACCCGAGTTATCCACCGAGATTTGAACCTGTTCTCGAGAGGAGGTTCGATTAAGTATCACCATGCTAACCGAATCAAAACTTTGGTTATGTCGAGCTCAACAGAAGAAATCGCCTGCTGTTGTGAATTTCTTGCGATTCCTCAATTACATAAATTTCATGCTTGCATATTTTCTTTATGAAAGCACTCGGCATGACTATCAAATTCCATATGAGCTGCAGGCAGCTGCACATACCTTGAAATTAGTTCCCAATCCGTGTATGAGACTATCACCTGTATCTCCTACGCAATCACTCCCTCCTTTTTCGATGAACACCACTGTTGAATTAAGATCGAGAAATAACTTCGTAAGCCGGTCGAGGAATGAATGACCGCCATATCATCTTTATCGTTTTCCCAACAGGCTTATAGAAAGCATC